>JAWPHD010008154.1:0-118746 GCA_037043455.1 Cyrtodaria siliqua
ATACTATAATAGTCTCAATGACACTTGACCCTTAATGTGACCTTGATCTGCACCTGGGTCAGTCGAAATACGCGCTCTGTACACCGTATCAATAAGGTCAACATCCATGCCAAGTTATTTCAAAAATCCCTCAAGCGTTCATAGAGATACGGAGCGGACGACAAATATAGTCACACTATAATCATATAACCTTTGACCTCTAGGTGTGACAATGACCCTGAAGCTGGCGACTAGTTGACTAGGATCGGTGGTAGGAACCTTAGTGGCACACACTGTCACATGATGAATTTCTTGCATGATAATTGTTGTAAACAAAATGATTCGCGTTTTCCTAAACGACTTACAAAGAAGAATATCCAGGTGATATTTAATACGGTAAACATTTGGTGTAACATGGTGTAAACATTAGCGAAAGTGGTTGTGTTACATATGGCACATGTTTGTACACTTTAGCTAAAACTGATATTTGTAACATTTAGCGGAAAATGGTATACATTTGCCGAAAGTTTGTAGTACAAATGGCGTTCGTAATTTCGTTGTTGTTACATTTGCCGGTATGTTACATTTAGGTGTGCTACAGTGGCTCACTCGCGCGCTAGAGTTTGCAATGAGCGGGCTTTATAAGGCTGTTATGTAGTAGGTTAGAGATCCAGTAAAGTGTAGGAAGCTTGTATTTCTCCTACGTCCAGTTTGATCTCAAACGTTTGAAATATTACCGGTATGGTCACGAATTATATCGCTCTCGTTTGAGTTAATTAGACCTGTACGAGTCGGTGCTTCCCGGGTTCCTTTTAAAACATTAACCGTCAATCAATAATAATATTATTAGAGGCTTTGGTCAGCAGGAACAAAGACATATTTATCCTGGATCACTTTCTCCAGATGACGGAAACGTAAACCTAGGTCTAGGTGGTAATAATGATGGATTAGATGATTTTAAGAATGTGTTTTCTTCAATCATTTAGCGTTTTGAATATCTGCCTTTTCTCGACGACATCATTTAGCACTAAAGATTTCAACAGATTCAGCAATATGTACACGGCAAGTATTAAATCAATTAGTGAAAGTAAACTATTTTAGGACCTTTAGCAAATAGAAAACGAAGGCGTTTGCGATAATTTCAAAATTGCCAGTGATAACATGACTGGCTGGAGTATAGCAGAATTTATAGTCTTTACAATCTCATACGGATGGAGTATTTGTATCAAAATCAAGATCTAAAACAACTTTATTATAATTCAAAATAATGTTTCTAATAGTTTGTTTTTTTATTTATAACAAATCATAGGATTTTCCGTGTTTTTGAAATAGTTGTATCACTAAAAATACTAAGTAATCAATAAAATCTATACCCTTGTTAAGTATCGATATAGGTCGCAGAACAATGTTGCGTATAACTCTGAATGATGGAAGCAGTTTTGTAAAATACGAACAATATTGAATCGGCTTCCTCGTCAATTTTATGTAATGCTGATACAGAAGAGAGAGTGAGAAAAAAAGCACGGTATGTTTACCGGAATGTGTATGTTGTGTAAATATGAAACGGACATAAAATCTTTAGACTTTCGTTTGATGTTATCATAATGCCTACGTCCATGTGACCTAGATCTACGTTTCTTAATAAAAAATATAGAACACTGAATATCAATATCAGGATCTCGAGAAATTGTTCCTTCCTGATAAATAGTGTCGTTAAGGCCCAGTGGATAGGACTGTTTGCAAATTGATCATCAAATTAACTCTGAAATGTGTAATGCTTTAAAATTTAAAACTGGATATAGCGTTAGTGTCATAAATTAGATGTTCAACCAGGCTGAATAGTACACTGATATCGATGCTGCAACTAGGTACATTTCATGAAGTCATGAAGTTAGAAGTCATGATGTTTGAAGTGGTGAAGTTATAAGCCATTAAGTCTTGAAGTTAGGAGTAATTAAGGACTTAGACTTTAGACTTTAGACTTTAATAGTTTATTATAGTGTCACATATAAAAGTTACAAAAAGTTATATTAAGTTAAATGTTACGAAGTCAGAAGTCCCTCCGGGGCTTCCATACTTTTAAAAGAATTAAGTTGAAATCAAAACACGTGTTCATGAGAGCTGAAAATCGGGTAACAATCTGTATTAACAGTATCACAATCTCGTCAACACCTTTCAAATACATATTGATTAATAAGTTGTTTCCTTAAATAAACCAGATAAAATAATTTATCTGTAGCTCTATTCTGTATATCTACTAAATATACTATTCGCTGAAAATCAAGGTAGCAAGCCGACACAACCCTGGAAATCAGATAGCAGACGACACAATCCTGGAACTCAAGTAGCAGACGACACAATCTTGGAATCAGGTAGCAGACGACACAGATATGGAAATCAGGTAGCAGACGACATAATTTTGTCCTGGACATTGCTATACCGATATTATGGTTAAGAACTTACACGTTCTGCTGAACAATGCGTAAAGGATCCTCCATCTTTGTCACTTTAGTCGTGGACACACACTTTTGTTTTGGCTTCTTCATCTATAAAATACAGAACAAAACATATAGTGTGAGATCACTTCACCACTTTAGCAAGGGCCCACAGTTCTGCTTTGGCTGTATCATCTATAAAATGCAGATAAAACATATATTGGGAGATACAAAACTCGGCATGAGCCTCATTAATGAATGAGCTTATGTCGTATCCGTGTTGGAAATTGGGGATTTGTGCTGAGCAAACAAGAATGCATTATGGAGTTGTAGATGATTAAGATGATACTGTGATACAACAGTGTGTTCTCGATCCCCACACAATTCAAATCATTTTATTCGGCTTTCCCGTTCCCAGTGTTCCCACTGAGAGTAGTTTTACATGGGAAAGAAAATTGACCATGTAGTTGTCCACTCTGTTAACCCACGCTCGTGAAACTTCATAGGTTCATTGCCCTTTATGAGAGGAGGAGCCCTATTGCTTTTGGATCAGTAAGTCAAAGGTCGGGGTCACCATGGACCTCATATAATGGACCATACAAATTCCTCATTACAACTTCAAAAGTATAATATATACAATCATGAAAACTTCATCGACTCATTGCCCTTGGTAAGAGGATGATATACTGTTGCTTTTGGGGTCAGTAGGTCATCGAGGTCACATTGACCTTACAATTTACCCAGTCCTAATAAACATTGTAATGTGTATACTGGTAATACCCCTTCAATCTTGAAACGTTATGAGAATAGCAGCCATGGTGCAACAACGACCCCTAGTGTTTTATGTTTAGTATGTCAACGGTCAAGGTCATTATAAAATACATTTTTTTCTCGACTGTAATATCCATGGCATATATGTCCCACAATCTCAGTAGGGTTCAAATCACTCGCTGTTGTTTAAGCCCCTCCTGTCAATTATGTCCCGACGATGCTCCAGCTGTCAATTATGCCCATAATTTGTATTAGATCGACGCATATTTACGCTAATATTAGTTACTTCCCTTTGTTTCTATTTTTATCAATTTAAGAGGGGGTAGATTTTATTCAACAATTCCGTAGACATAAAATTAAACTCGACAATGACATATTACTTTCTTTAGAATAATAAACGATGAATGCAATATTAAAGCTGTGTTTTTGTTTCTTGTCCCCCGTTAAAATCCGCCAAGCATAATTTTAATTTTGTACTATTTTCTTAATAGAATGTATACTGTGGATATAAATCTAAATTACATGGCGAACATACTGAACAGTTACTTCCCTTACAATATATTCTCATTGAATACAAGCATGTTCATAAATGAATGTTATAATTGCTAGTAGTATTCAGGGTCGTAGCTACCTATGGGCTCAGTCAGGGTCATATCTACTTGTAAGCCACTACTCATATGCATTAATAACGAGACAGAATCGGGACGAATGTGGTGTGTTTAAATTCTATTCTCCGGGATATATATGCACACAGCCGCCCCTACCCGCACCCCGTCTCCCCGACGGGGGCAAATATTTATGGGTACATGAGTAAGACTAGCATAGTATGCAGTTGTATTTTGTATGTCAGGTTTCTTTCATTTGTTTCCTGATTGCGTTTCTTCCCCAAACATTACGTACCTCGTTTCGCATATACAATGCTTGTATCACATTGAGCAAGAGTGTTATGTTTTAATATATGTAATCACCTCGGCGTCGTCGTCCCACATCACATCAAATGTTGCGTGTAAGCTGTGTTTACAAGTTTATATCTCTTACATTTCTTATTCTAGCACAGCCAAATTTGGCCAGTAGATTCATTAATTGTGTGTGAAATCAGACACAGTTTACGGGCTATTCGTATTTGGGTTCCATGGGATTCCAGGGGTTACAGGAACCAAACTTACTTAAGCAGCCCTTAAGATAATGCTATAAAGTCTAGCATTATCTTAAGGAATCCAAATACGAATAGCCCGTAAACTGTGTCTGATTTCACATACACTTTTCTTGTCCTAGCTCTTGATTAAGTTATGGAATTGGTTTGCTTATAGTATGTTGTAAAGGGTTTCGTAAGTAAAGTTGTCTTCTACAATTTCTGGGCTCCAATGGAAACCAAATTGTGATGGCCCATAAATTGTTCAATAAAGGCAGATCAAGGTTTGCGTGTAAGCTGTTGTATATATTTGTATCGATTAAAATATATTTCTTATGTCACCCAAATTTTGGTTTGGGATTTCTTATATCATTATTCATATTTTTTATACTTCACCCATATTGGGTCTCCCTTCTCTCCCTACCTGCCCTCAACAACCCGAAACCTCATTTTCTTTTTTCCCATTTGTCTTGTGTTGTTTTGGTTAACTTATTCTTACACATAAACCGCCACCGATTTTATTAAATTATTATTATTATTATTATGTGTTGTTTTGATCGATTTCTCCACAAATAGCTATGTTGCACCCCCGCCCTCCGCCCCCTCCCCCCCCCCCCCCCCCCGCATACCACATTTCCACCTCACCACCACTCGAAATCCGACTATTGTTTTCTTGTGTTATTTTTGGCATATTAGTGTGTGGTTTTGGTCAATTATTACACTTATAACTATGTTGTGCCCACACCCTCAACCCCACACTGGAAACCCGAATTTATTTTATTTTTACATATTACTGATTTGTTTTGGTAAAATCTTACACATATAGCTATTTTGTGCCGCCCCAACTCTCCGCCGACCTCCCCCTCCCCCACCACCACTCCACCCCCACTCGAAACCCGATTATTTTTTTACTTGTTTCTTTGTGTTTTGTTTTGGTCAATTCTTACACAAATAACTATGTTACGCCCCCAACCCCCGACCCCACCCCCCATCTGTGTTGTTTTGTTTTATAAGTTTATCAGTAAGTTTTGCCATAAAAGTTGTAATATGTGTAGAATGGCTATGAGTCTTTATGACACAGTTTAGGAGAAATAATTTCACGTATGTGTAATGTATAGAACCACTGCTCCTATCACACCGGTATAATCGTCGATTCACCTCTCTATGCATCTCCATGACAACAGAAAATTTCAAAAACTGATAGAAGAATACATGTTAAACATCGTACATAGATGAATATACTACCTTCAGTACAATAATGATGGTGAACTCTCCATTAAAACTAAAATTTAAAAAACTGTGTTGTTGTTAACAGTTGCCTGTCTGAGCCTCGAATGATCCAGCACGATTTTATCGTGCGCACGCATCACTGATCATCAAATACACCGTTGTCAACCGGAATAACCGTAATCAAATTTAATACACTGTACACAAAGTATATTCGAACAATGCATCAACAGACCAAAGATAAATACAGATCAACTTCGGATTAAAGGGACACATGGCAGTCTTGAGTTATATGCAAATAATAGAAATGTGTGTGTGTGTGTGTGTGCGTGTGTGTGTGTGTGTGTGTGTGTGGTTCTAAGGTTTAACTTTCCTCCACCAACATACTCGATAAGTTACGCAAATATTATAATTTGCTCCTCGATTAACTCTGCGTCATTTTGACTTCATATATATTGCATATAATTAAATAAAGAATTGAGATTTCAATTTTCTTCATTATTTTACCATTGTTTTAAATATGTTATTGGTGCAATATTATAAAAAAGTTGGTAATTTGTAAAAATAATTTGCTTTGAACTGTTCTAACAATTAATGTTAATGTTTGAACAAATGCAAGTTCAGAGAAAAACTAACGGCACGTTTTTAAAAATTCAAGATTGCCGTGTGTCCCTTTAATACTGATAAAAAATATAATAATAATAAAAATCACTACCTGCCCCAAATCGTACTCTTAATTTATCTGAGATTTTAAAAATAATGTTATATCGCCGGGGGCCTGAGTTTCTATACCCGCCACGCCCACCAACCGAACAGCTCTTGTTATGAAACATATCTGAAGACTAAATATATCTGACGACAGTACTGTTTGTATAGGGCAGTTATAAGGCTAGATGTGTGAAAAGTACTGAAAAAAAAGTACTGTTACCAGTTGATATTGTCTGTGACGACATTAATGGCACTGCCTGTTGATTTTCAGCTCTGGCGTTAGATTGCTTATTATTTTCTCCGCAATAATATCGACTCTAGCTCAGGGATTGAAGTACCAGTTGTAGAGGCTACTGTAGATCCTTTGTCCATGGGAACTCAGCTCTAGCTTATGATATTGTCTCCGAGTACAGTACTAACGCAAAATGTTGAGCTGAAGCTGTTATATTGTCACTATGGTCATTATTTCATCTGTAACACTTATGACTTCATATGTTAATAAGTACCCTGATGATACATGTAGTGTCATACACGTCAGTGGGTGTTAGTGTCCCTGTGTTTGTCACAGACGTCAATTATTAGTAGAGTTCCTGTGGAAGCTACAGACGACAGCTGTTAACATAGCCCCTATGGATGTCACATACGTCAGCTGTTGATAGTAACCATGTGGATGTTACAGACGCCAGTTGTTGATACTATATCTGTTGATGTCACAGACACCAATTGTTGATAGTGTCCCTGAGGACAGTACTAACGCTACTTGTTAATATTTTCTAGTAGGTCAGTACTAATGATAGCTGTTGATATTGCCCATGAGGACAGTACTAATGCTGGCTGTTAATGTTGCCACTGAGGACAGTACTAACGCTGACTGTTGAAATTGTCCATGAGGACAGTACTAACGCTAGCTGTTAATATTGCCACTGAGGACAGTACTAGCGGTGGCTGTTGATTTTTCCCCTTAGGACAGTACTAACGCTAGCTGTTAATATTGTCCCTGAGGACACAACTTACGCCAGGTGTTGATATTGCCCATTAGGACAGTACTAACGACAGCTGTTGATATTGCCCATTAGGACAGTACTAACGTTAGCTGTTGATATTGGCCCTGAGGACAGTACTAACGGTTGCTGTTAATATTGCCCCTTAGGACAGTACTAGCGCTAGCTGTTGATATTGCCCCTGAGGAAACTACTTACGCCAGCTGTTGATATTGCGCATTAGGAGTGTACTATATCTTGCTGTTGATATGGCCCCTGACGACTGTAATAACGTTGGCTGTTGATAAGGCCCTTGAGGGCAGTACTAACGCCCACTGTTGATATTGCCCCTGAGGGCACTACTAACGCTGGCTGTTAATTTTGCCACTGAGGACGGTACTAAAGCTGGCTGTTGAAATTGTCCATGAGGTCAGTACTAACGCTAGCTGTTGACATTGCCCCAGAGGATAGTACTAATGCTAGCTGTTGATATTGCCCCTGAGGACAGTTCTAGCGGTAGCGGGTTGATATTGCCCCTTAGGAAAGTACTAAAGGTAGCTGTTGATATTGACCCTGCGGACACTACTTTCGCCAGCTGTTCATAATGGCTCTTAGGGCACTACTAACGCCAGCTGTTGATATTGGCCCTGAGGACACTACTTACGCCAGCTGTCGCTGGCTGTTGATATTTCCCGTTAGGAAAGTACTAATTCTAGTTGTTGATATGTCACCTAGGGACATTACTATTTGGCTGTTGTTATGGCCCCCTGGGGACAGTGCTATCACTGGCTGTTGATATTGCCTCTGAAGACAATACTAACGTCAGCTGTTGATATTGGCCCGGAGGACACTGACTACGCTAGCTGTTGATATTGCCCCTAAGGACATTGCTATCGCGGGCTGTTGATTTGGCCCCTGAGGACAGTGCTATCGCTGGCTGTTGATATTTCCCATTAGGACAGTACTAACTCTAGTTGTTGATATGTCACCTAGGCACAGTACTAACTTTGGCTGTTGTTATGGCCCCTGGGGACAGTGCTATCACTGGCTGTTGATATTGCCCCTGAGGACAATACTAACGCCAGCTGTTGATATTGGCCCTGAGGATACTACTTACGCCAGCTGTTGATATTGCCCCTAAGGACATTACTATCGCTGGATGTTGATATGGCCCATGAGGACAGTGCTATCGCTGGCTGTTGATATTTCCCGTTAGGACAGTACTAACTTTAGCTGTTGATATGTACCCTAGGGACAGTACTAACTTTGGCTGATGTTATGGCCCCTGGGGACAGTGCTATCAATGGCTGTTGATATTGCCCCTGAGGTCAATACTAACGCCAGCTGTTGATATTGGCCCTGAGGAAACTACTTACGCCAGCTGTTGATATTGCCCCTAAGGACATTGATATCGCTGGCTGTTGATATGGGCCCTGAGGACACTGCCTACGCCAGCTGTTGATATGGCCCGTTAGGACAGTACTAACTCTAGCTGTTGATATGGCCCCTATGAATATTACTAACTTTGGCTGTTGTTATGGTCCCTGTGCACAGTGCTATCACTGGCTGTTGATATTGGCCCTGAGGACACTACTTACGCCAGCTGTTGATATTGCCCCTAAGGACATTGATATCGCTGGCTGTTGATATGGGCCCTGAGGACACTGCCTACGCCAGCTGTTGATATGGCCCGTTAGGACAGTACTAACTCTAGCTGTTGATATGGCCCCTATGAATATTACTAACTTTGGCTGTTGTTATGGTCCCTGTGCACAGTGCTATCACTGGCTGTTGATATTGCCCCTAAGGACATTGCTATCGCTGGCTGTTGATATGGCCCATGAGGACAGTGCTATCGCTGGCTGTTGATATTTCCCCAGAGGACAGTACTAACGCTGGCTGTTGATATTGTCCATGAGAACAGTACGAACGTTAGCTGTTTATATTGCACCTGAGGACAGTAATTACGCCAGTTGTTGAAATTTAACCCAAGGATAGTACTAACGCTATCTGTTGATATTGCCCCTAAGGACAGTACTATCGTTAGCTGTTGATATTGCCCCTTAGGACAGTACTAACGCTAGCTGTTGATATTGGCCCTGAGGACACGACTTACGCCAGCTGTTAATATTGCCTCTGAGGACACCACTTACGCCAGCTGTTGATATTGCCTCCGAGGGCAGTACTAACGCTAGCTGTTGATATTGCCATAAGGACAGTACTAGCGTTAGCTGTTGATCATGCCCCTTAGGACAGTACTTACGCTAGCTGTTGATATAGGCCCTGAGGACACTGCCTACGCCAGCTGTTGATATTGCCACTAAGGACGTTGCTATCGCTGGCTGTTGATATGGGCTCCGAGGACACTGCCGACGCCAGCTGTTGATATTGCCCGTTAGGACAGTACTAACTCTAGCTGTTGATATGGCCCCTAGGGACATTACTAACTTTGGCTATTGTTATGGCCCCTGGGGACAGTGCTATCACTGGCTGTTGAAATTGCCCCTGAGGACAGTACTAACGCCAGATGTTGATATTGGCCCTGAGGAAACTACTTACGCCAGCTGTTGATATTTCCCCTGAGGACTTTACTATCGCTAGCTGCTGATATTGCCCCTAGGGACAGTTTTAAAACTAGCTGTTGATATGGCCCCAGAGGACAACACTAACGTCAGCTGTTGATATTGCCCCTTAAGATAGAACTGACCCTAGCTGTTGATATTGCCCCTTAGGACAGTACTAAAAATGGCCCCAGAGGACAGTACTAACGTCGGCTGTTGATATGGCCCCTAAGGACAGTGTGATCGCCGGCTGTTTATATGGCCCCTGAGGACAGTACTATCGCTAACTGTTGATATTGCCCCTTAGGACAGTACTAAAACTAGCAGCTGATATGGCCCCAAAGGACAGTACTAAAGCCAGCTGTTGATATTGCCCCTTAGGATAGTACTATCGCTAGATGTTGATAATAACCCTATGGATGTTTAAACGCAGGCTGTTGATATTTTCCATGTGGTCAGTTCTTACGCTAGCTGTTGATATTGC
Organism: Cyrtodaria siliqua; assembly: GCA_037043455.1. Classification (NCBI taxonomy): domain Eukaryota; kingdom Metazoa; phylum Mollusca; class Bivalvia; order Adapedonta; family Hiatellidae; genus Cyrtodaria; species Cyrtodaria siliqua. The sequence continues at coordinate 10,278 of JAWPHD010008154.1, forward strand.
CTCTGAGGACAGTACTAACCCTAGCTGTTGATATGGCCCCTGATAGACATCTAGATAGTTTGCAGTTATCTAGATAAAACGTTAAAAATATCTAAATAGTTATGTAGCTACCTAGTGACAAAAATAGAATACCACCATTCTGGCGATACTTAAATAACCCGTGTATTTATAAAGTACAAATACAATTATTCACTTGTGTACGTAATACGGTTGGTGAGTACATGCACCGGACTTGGACCACATGTGTCCCTAACATGTTTTTTCCAACCGAATTAGAGACACGTGCCCTTATTTCGACCGAATTTTATTACGCGGTCCGAGTATTAACTTTCATACCCATTCAACCCTGTCTTCAAGAAGTGAAAGCGGGGTTGGCTGGGGTATGAAATAAAACCTTAATTTTGGCTTTAAAAAGTGTATATTGTAAAATTAAAACATTTAATAGGTAATTGTAAACAGGTTATTGTATTATTTCAGTAAAACATGTTTTTAAACGTTTTTTATTGTCAAAAATATCCATTATAAAATCCTGCTAATATAAGCTTTCCCATCGCTTAATGGTATTAAGGCGGGACCACGTAATGAGGGACACGTGTGCGAGTTCTGACTGGCTCAAATACGGTTCCACAGATCACTTTGTATAGCACTGATCATGGGAGGTATATTACCTTTGATTTTCAATATATGTTTGCATATACTAATATTATTAAATGAACTAGTTTTCACTATCGGTTAAGAATGTCTTCAAGAGTGTACATGATTTCCTTATGTTGGTATCATTGGTATGTCTGATGCTTGGTGGTATTATATATGTCCTATTACAGGTATATGTTGCCTTTCACTTATAGAGATATAATTAATTAATTGTCAATTAAAAGCCATGTCTCATTACTTTCCCGATTACAGAAAAAAGTAGTCTCTGGTTCAAGAATCAATAACATTGTGATTAAACATGAATGTCGTATTTAATTATTTGCTTAGTTTTATTTATCTTTATGTATGTATATATGAAAGTATGTATGTGTGAAAGTATGTATGTGTGTGTGTATGTGTGTGTGTGTGTGTGTGTGTGTGTGTGTGTGTGTGTGTGTGTGTGTGTGCGTGCGTGCGTGCGTGAGTGCGTGCGTAAGTGCGTGCGTGCGTGAGTGCGTAAGTGCGTAAGTACGTGCGTGAGTGCTTCTATGTATCAGCGTAGTTACGGGTCTGACGAAATGTTATTTATTCGATCTTTGGAGATTGGAGCCCGATATTTATATTTAGATATCGGTGGTACATTTTCAATTGCTTTTGTTTTCTATACTTAGTTTTCGATTCGGTGGTTCCACTACTCCGCCGATAAAAGGCTATGGGTATTGTTTAACCACTCATAGGATATGTTGTCTGCTTTTTAACTGAGTCTTTCGGCTGTTACTTTTGATACGCAGGCTTCATAACCGCTGGAGCAACTAAATTCCATTTTGTTTATTTTGCTCTTCGGGGCATACAATTTTATTAGATACTGGGACGGTTAAACGTATATACTATTAGTTTATGAATATTGAGTTCTGCTATACCCGGCACTAGGGCGAGTGAGCGGTAGCTAGCATATTTCACTACCGTTCATGAACAGTCAGACCGAGACTGCAATATTGCATATGTATCTTGTTCTGTCGTTTCCAACGGTCTACTCTCATACTCTTTTAAGTTAAATAACGCAGCAGTCGCATACATGCGTCGACCATGACAATGCATTTTGTGATGGTATTATCACATAATGCGTACACGTCACATATTGCGTATTGAATTTGACGCATTATATTAATAATCATATTCACCTACTGTTTAAAAATAAATTTCTGTATAATACCAAATTTAGTTCAGTAGAAGGTATTAGTGCATAATTCCCTCCTGTACCAGACGATGCATATCAGTTTACAAAAGAAATAGGATGTCTCTGTCATCCGTTAATTTCTTTTTAAAACAGTAGTCAAATGTGAGTATACATACAGAGGAGAAGCCATATAAGCGACACAAAATAAGATATTCAGTTTTTTTTCGGTTAAAAATATTTAGTGATAATGTCTAGGTAATGAGAGAGATGTATATATTGTCCTTTAAGTTTCCGCATAGCACTAGTTACTCATTTTAGTAAAGTATAAGTTATTTGTGCCTAACTGACTCCTATACCACCCGATGTATATGTGTATACAGGAGAAATATCATTTTCTGATAAGAAAGGATATGAGTATATATGTCCATGGTTATATGTATTAAAAAAGTCTTGATAAGAACTTGTTTTCTAATTGTACTACCTATTACCCATTAATCGTGGATATGTATGTGTATGCCCTTTTTGACGTGTGTGAAGCTAATTCGTACTACGTTTCACAGTATCTTTCCCTAATAATTAACGGTCAATTAAAGCTCTCATTTAGAAAAAACAACATAAAGGTAGGGTAAACGAAAAGACAACTATGCATACACATACACACGGTGAGAAACCGTTTAATATTAAATATCACAAGTTATGAATATATTGTCCCTTTCGCGTATCAAGGAAGTGACCTAATTAATTTAATTAACCGTTCAGGAGTTTACGGACGCTCGCTGTTGATAATGTCTTTAAGTACAGTACTGAAGCAATGGTAGATAGTAGGTGATATTTCCGCAGAGTTTAGTATTAACCGTATCAGGATTTTTTTTCACTGAGGACAATACTGACACATGATTTAAAAGAATAAAATTATTATATTAAAGCAGTTCATTAAAAACAAACTGTCGCTTAATTGCCTTACTTTCTTCTGGCGTTATAAACTACCAGCAGGTTAATGTTTGTATACAAGCATTTAATTTCTTACCTAAATATTGTGACTTGCGGAATACTCATGTTATATTCTTAGTGATATTATCCAAGCATGTTCACATGTACAGGTGATCAACACATAAAGTAAGCAAACTATTTGGGAAGGGTGGGTGAATGCGGCTGGGGGTGGGGGGCCGGTGTGTGTGTGTGTGGGGGGGGGGGGGGGGGGGATACTCTGCCCATCACTCTCGGATTTCATGTGCTGCATACACACTGGTGAGAAACCGTTTAAGATTAAATATCACAGGTTATGAATATATCGTCACGTTCGCGTATCATGAAAGAACTTTACTGACGCTATCTGTTTATATTGTCCTAGAGCACAGTACTGAAGCGATGGAATCTAGCAGGTGATATTATTGCAGAGTTTAGTACTGACTGTATCATTGTTTGCCCTGAGGACAGTATTGTCACATGATTTAAAACAATATAATTATTATATTAAAGCTGATCATTATTATATTAAAGCTGATCATATAAAATAGCCTATTGCTTAATAGCATACCTTTCTTCTGGCTTTATAAGTTACCAGTAGGTTTTTATGCAAGCATTTGATCTCTTAAGTAAAGTGTGACTTGGTGAACATTATTGTTATATTCTTACTTCTTATTATTGTTAACCCTTTTGTGTTTGTGAAGTACTTTGCATTTATTATTACTTTTGCCTTCTTTCTTGTCTGTTTGCGTGTTTTGAGGATTACTGTGTTCTGTGAAAGCTGCAATTCCTATTCGATTTCTATACCTATTTCTATTATTCCAAGCATGGTCACATGTATAGGTGATTCACACATAACGTAAGCAAAATATTCGGGTGTGTTGTGGGAGGGTGGGGGAATATACTCTGCCTCTGCCCACTATTGTCGTATTAGGGAATAGAGGCAGCATACTCGTACACACTGGTGAGAAACCGTTTAAAATTAAATATGTCACTTTCGCTCATCAAGGAAGTCACCAAAGCCGATAATTTTGCTCTCAGGACTATACCGACACTCGCTGTTCACATTGCCCCTGAGGACAGTACTAATGGTAACTGGCTGTAGATATTGCACCTGAGGAAAGTAGTCGATATTGCCCCTGAGAACAGTATAAACGACATCTGTCAAAGGGGTCCTTAGTGAGGTCCTTAGTGACAAAACATTATCTATCAATTAAGTCCCAAGCAACAATTCAGGCGCCATCTGTCAATAAGGTCCATATACACAATACTGACGTCATCTGTCAATAAGGTACCTTTCAACAATATTGACGCCGTCTGTCAATTAGGTCCAAATAGACAATATGAACTCCATCTGTCAATAAGGTCTCTATGGACAATACCAACACCATCTGTCACTAATGTACCTGTACCCAATACACACTTCATTTATCAACAAGGTCCCTATGGACAATTATGACGCCATCTACCAATACGGTCTGTTTCAACAATACTTACGCCATGTGTCAATAAGGTCCATAAAGACAACACAGACTACGTCTGTCAACAGTAACGTCCATTCAGATCATACTGACGCCGTCTGTCAATAATGTCCCTATTGACAAAACAAACACCATCTGTCAATAAGGTCCCTTAAGACAATACTGACTCTATCTGCCAATAAGGTCCCAATCAACAATACTGACACCATCCCTCAATAGGGTCCCAATAAAAAACTGATGTCACTATGGTCCCTATTTGCTATATAAACGACATCTGTCAATAAGGTCCCTATGCACAATACAGACTCGATCTGTAAAGACCACACTAACTCCATGTATAAATAACGTCGTTATTGACATAACAAGCACACTCTCTTAATAAGTTCCTGATAGAAAATACTGAGACTATCTGTCAATAAGGTCCCGGTCAACAATGATGGCAAAATAGTCAATAATGTCCATCAATACAATACTGACGCGATCTGTCAATAAGGTCTCTATCAACAATATTGACGCCATTTGTCGATAAGAAACCCTATCAACAGTAATGACGCCACCTGTAAATATGGCCCGTATAGACCATACTGACGTCATCTGTCGATAACGTACTCCTATTGGAAATACTGACACTATCTGTCAAAAAGATCCCTATAGACAATGTGTACGTTATCTGTCAATACGGTCCTTATAGTCACTATAGGCACAATCCATCAATTGGGACCCTGTATGCAATATGAACTCTATCTGTCAATAAGCTTTCTTTAGACAATACCAACATCATCTGTCACTAAGGTACCTGTATCCAATACAAACTTCATTTGTCAACAATGTACCTATGTACAATAATGACGCCATCTATCAATAAGATCCCTTTCAACAATAGTAACGCCATGCGTCAATATGCTCTCTATAGACAACACAGACTATGTCTGTCAATAACGAACCTACAGGCCATACTGACACCATCAGTCAGTCTGTCAATAAGGTCCATGTTGACAAAACAAACACCATGTGTCAATAAGGTCCTTTAAGACAATAATGACTCTATCTGCCAAAAAGGTCCCTATTGACATCTCTCAATAAGGTCCCTATTGACAAATGAAACACCATTTCTTAGGCAATGCTGACTCTATCTGTCAATAAGGTCCCTATTTACATCTATCAATTAGGTCCCTATTGGCAAAACAAAAACCATCTGCTAATAAGGTCCCTTAAGAAAATAGTCACTCTATGTTTCATTAAGGTCCCTATTGACATCTGTCAATAAGTTCCGTATTGACATCTGTCAATACGGTCTTTCCTATTGACAAAAAACACTATCCGTCAATAAGGTCCCTTAAGAAAATACTGACTCTATCAGCCAATAAGGTCCCAATCAACAATACTGGCATCATCTACAGAAAATAATGACACAATCTTTCAATCAGGTCCAAATAGAAAAAAAACTGATGCCTATCAAAATGGTCCCTATTTGAAATATAAACGACATATTTCAATAAGGTCCCTATAAACAATACAGATGGCATCTGTCAATAACGCCACTATGGACAAAACAGACGGCATCTATCAATAAGGTCCCTATAAACAGTACAGACGGCCTTTGTCAATAATGGCCCTATAGACAATATTGACGCCATCTGTCAATAAGGTCCCTATAGACAATACTGACGCCATGTGTCAATAAGGTCCCTGCGGACAATAAAGAGAGCATCTGTCAATAATGCCCCTACAGATAATACAGACGGCATCTGTTAATAAGCTCCCTATAGACAATACAGACGGCATCTACCAATAAGGTCCTAATAGACAATAAAGGGGCATCTGTCATTAAGGCCCCTATAGACAATACAGATGGCATCTGTCAGTAAGGTCATCCCTATAGACAATACAGACGCCATTTGATAATGCCCCAATGGACAATACAGACGACATCTTTCATTAAGTTCTTTATAGACAATACAGACGGCATCTTCCAATAAGGTTCCTATAGACAATACAGACGGCATCTGTTAATAAGGTCCCTATAAACAGTACAGACTGCATCTGCCAATACTGCACATATAGACAATACAGACGCCATCTGTGACTAATGCCCCTACAGACGATACAAACGGCATCTGACATTAAGGTCCCTACAGACAATACAGACGGCATGTGCCAATAAGGTCCCTATAGACAATACAGACTTCATCTGTCAATAATGCCCCTACAGACAATACAGACAGCATCTGTCAAAAATGCCCCTTCATACAATAGAGATGGACTTGTCAATAAGGTCCCTACAGACAATACAGACGGCATCTATAAATAAGGTATTTATAGACAATACAGAAGGCATCTGTCAATAAGGTCCCTGTAGACAATACAGTTGGCATCTGTCAATAAGGTCCCTATAAACATTACAGACGGCATCTGTCAATAATGCACCTATGGGCAATATAGACGGCATCTGTCTCTAATGTCCCTACAGACAATACAGTCGGCATCTGTCAATAATGCACCTTTAGACAATACTGACGCATTCTGTCAATAAGGTCCCTATACATAATACAGACATCATGTGTCAATAAGGTCCATTAAGACAGTACAGACGGCATCTGTCAATAAGGTCCCTATACATAATACAGGCGACATGTGTCAATAAGGTCCCTATAGACAGTACAGAAGGCATGTGTCAATAAGGTCCCTATAGACAATACAGACGACATCTCACATTAAGGTCCCTAAAGATAATACAGACGGTATGTGCCAATAAGGTCTCTATAGCCAATACAGACGGCATCTGTCAATAAGGTCCCTATAAACAGTACAGACGGCATCTGCCAATAAGGTCGCAGTAGACAATACAGACGTCATCTGTTAATAAAACCCCTATAGACAATACAGACAGCATCTGTCAATAAGATCCCTATGGACAACAGAGACGGCATCTGTCAATAATGCCCCTATGGACAATACAGACGGTATCTTTCTATAAGGTCTTTATAGACAATACAGACGGCATCTGTCAATAAGGTCCCTACAGACAATACAGTCGGCGTCTGTCAATAAGGTCCCTATAAACAGTGCAGACGGCATCTGTCAATAATGCACCTTTAGACAATACTGACGCATTCTGTCAATAAGGTCCCTATAGACAATACTGACGCCATCTATCAATAAGGTTCCTATAGACAATACACACGGCATCTGCCAATAAGGACCTTATTAACAGATGCCGTATGTATTGTCTATAGGGACGTTATTAACAGAAGCCGTCTGTACTGTCCATAGGACATTATTGTCAGATGTCGTCTGTGTTGTCCATAGTGGCCTTATTGACAGATGCCGCCTATATTGTCTATTATGACCTTATTGACAGACGCCGTCTGTGTTGTCTATAGGGAGTTTATTGAAAGATGCCGTATGTATTATCTGTAGCGGCATTATTGACAGATGCCGTCTGTACTGTTTATAGGGACCTTATTGATAGATGGAGTAAGTATTGTCTATAGAGACCTTATTGACAGATGCCGTCTGTATTTTCTATAGGGACGTTATTGACAGATGTCGTCTAGTGTATTGTTTATAAGGGCCTTATTGACACATGCCGTCTAAATTGTCTGTAGAGGCATTATTGACAGATGCTGTCTGTATTGTCTATAGGTACCTTATTGACAGATGGCGTCTATATTGTCTATAGGGACATTATTGACAGAATGCGTCAGTATTGTCTGTATGTGCATTATCGACAGATGCCGTCTGTACTGTTTATAGGGACCTTATTGACAAATATTGACTGTATTGTCTGTAGAGACCTTATTGACTGATGCCTTCTGTATTGTCTATAGGGACCTTATTGACAAATGCCGTGTGTATTGTCTATAGGAACCTTTGTAATAGATGGCGTCAGTATTGTCTATAGGGACCTTATTGACAGAATGCGTCAGTATTGTCTAAAGGCGCATTATTGACAGATGCCGTACGTACTGTTTATAGGGACCTTATTGACAGATGCCGACTGTATTGTCTGTAGGGACCTTATTGACAGATGTCGTCTGTATTGTCCATAGGGACCTTATTGACAGATGCCGTCTGTATTGTCTATAGGTATCTTATTGACAAATGACACCTGTATTGTCGATAGGGACCTTATTGACAGATGCCGTCTGTATTGTCTTTTGGGACTTTATTGGCTGATGGCGGCAGTATTGGCTATAGGATTATGTACCGTCTGTACTGTTTATAGGGTCCTTTTTGACAGATACCGTCTGTATTGTCTATAGGGACCTTATTGGCACATGCCGTCTGTATTGTCTGTAAGGACCTTCATGTCAGATGCCGTCTGTATTGTCTATAGGGACATTATTGACAGATGACGTCTGTATTGTCTGTAGGGGCATTAATGACAGATTGCTTCTGTATTGTCGATAGGGGCATTAATGACAGATGCCGTATGTACCTTTTGTAGGGACTTCATTGACAGATGCCGTCTGTACTGTCTATAGGGACCTTATTGACAAATGCCGTCTGTATTGTCTATAAGGAGCTTATTGACAGATGCCATCTGCATTGTCTGTAGGGACCTTATTGACAGATGCCGTCTGTATTGTATGTAGGGTCATTATTGACAGATGCTGTCTCTATTATCTATAGGGGCATAATTGACAGATGTAGTCTGTACTGTTTATAGGGAATTTATTAACAGATGCCGTCTGTATTGTCTATAGGGACCTTATTGGCAGATGCCGTCTGTATTGTCTATAAAGACCTTATTGAAAGATGCCGTCTGTATTGTCCTTCGGGGCATTATCAGATGGCGTCTGTATTGTCTATAGGGATGACCTTATTGACAGATGCCGTCTGTATTGTCTATAAGGAGCTTATTGACAGATGCCATCTGCATTGTCTGTAGGGACCTTATTGACAGATGCCGTCTGTATTGTATGTAGGGTCATTATTGACAGTTGCTGTCTGTATTATCTATAGGGGCATTATTGACAGATGCAGTCTGTACTGTTTATAGGGAATTTATTAACAGATGCCGTCTGTATTGTCTATAGGGACCTTATTGGCAGATGCCGTCTGTATTGTCTATAAAGACCTCATTGAAAGATGCCGTCTGTATTGTCCATCGGGGCATTATCAGATGGCGTCTGTATTGTCTATAGGGACCTTATTGACAGAATGCGTCAGTATTGTCTAAAGGCGCATAATTGACAGATGCCGTATGTACTGTTTATAGGGACCTTATTGACAGATGCCGACTGTATTGTCTGTAGGGACCTTATTGACAGATGTCGTCTGTATTGTCTATAGGAACTTTATTGACGAATGCCGTCTGTATTGTCTATAAAGACCTGTAGGGTCATTATTGACAGATGCTCTCTCTATTATCTATAGGGGCATTATTGACAGATGCAGTCTGTACTGTTTATAGGGAATTTATTAGCAGATGCCGTCTGTATTGTCTATAGGGACCTTATTGACAGATGCCGTCTGTATTGTCTATAAAGACCTTATTGAAAGATGCCGTCTGTATTGTCCATCGGGGCATTATCAGATGGCGTCTGTATTGTCTATAGGGATGACCTTATTGACAGATGCCGTCTGTATTGTCTATAGGAGGACCTTATTGATAGATGCCGTCTGTATTGTCTATAGGGAGGTTATTGACATATGCCGTCTGTATTGTATGTATGGGCATTATTGACAGATGCTCTCTTTATTTTCCGCAGGGACCTTATTGAGAGATGGCGTCAGTATTGTCTATAGGGACCTTATTGACAGATGGCGTCAATATTGTCTATAGGGGCATTATTGACAAAGGCCGTCTGTACTGTTTATAGGGACCTTATTGATAAAGGCCGTCTGTTTTGTCAATAGTGGCGTTATTGACAGATGTCATCTGTATTGTATATAGGGACCTTATTGACAGATGTCGTTTATATTTCAAATAGGGACCATTTTGACAGGTAGCATCAGTTTTTTTCTATTGGGACCTTATTGAAAGATTGTGTCATTATTATCTGTAGGTACCTTACTGACAGATGATGCCGCCAGTATTGTTGATTGGGACCTTATTGGCTGATAGAGTCAGTATTTTCTTAAGGGACCTTATTAACGGATAGTTTTTTTGTCAATAGGGAAGACCGTATTGACAGATGTTAATACGGAACTTATTGACAGATGTCAATAGGGACCTTAATGACACATAGAGTGACTATTTTCTTAAGGGACCTTATTAGCAGATGGTTTTTGTTTTGCCAATAGGGACCTAATTGACAGATGTCAATAGGGACCTTATTAACAGATAGAGTCAGCATTTCCTAAAAAATGGTGTTTCTTTTGTCAATAGGGACCTTATTGAGAGATGTCAGTAGGGATATTTTTGGCAGATAGAGTCATTATTTTCTTAAGAGACCTTATTGACACACGGTGTTTGTTTTGTCAACATGGACCTTATTGACAGATTGACAGATGGCGTCAGGATGGTCTGTAGGTTCGTTATGGACAGACATAGTCTGTGTTGTCTATAGAGAGCATATTGACGCATGGCGTAAATATTGTTGAAAGGGATCTTATTGATAGACGGCGTCTTTATTGTACATAGGTACATTGTTGACAAATGAAGTTTGTATTTGATACAGGTACCTTAGTGACAGATGATGTTGTTATTGTCCAAAGAAACCTTATTGACAGATAGGGTCCATAGTGTATATAGAGTCCCAATTGATGGATTGTGCCTATATTGACTATAAGGACCGTATTGACAGATTACGTACACACTGTCTATAGGGACCTTTTTGACAGATGGTGTCAGTGTTTTCAATAGGGACGTTATCGACAGATGACGTCAGTATGGTCTATACGGACCATATTTACAGGTGGCGTCATTACTGTTGATAGAGTATCTTATCGACAGATGGCGTCAATATTGTTGATAGAGACCTTATTGACAGATCGCTTCAGTATCTATGGACCTTATTGACGGATTTTGCCATCATTGTTGATTGGGACCTTATTGACAGATAACCTCAGTATTTTTATCAGGAACTTATTAAGAGAGTGTGCTTGTTTGGTCAATAACGACGTTATTGATACATGGAGTTAGTGTGGTCTATCCTATTATCCTAAGGGGCAATATCACCAGCCATAGATAACACTGTCCTAAGGGGCCATATCAGCAGCTATCGATAACACTGTCCTTAGGGGTCATATCAACAGCTATCGATAACACTGTCCTAAGGGGCAATATCAACAGCTATCGATAACACTGTCCTAAGAGGCAATATCAACAGCTATCGATAACACGGTTCTCAGGGGCCATATCAACAGCTATCGATAACACTGTCCTCAGGGGCTATATCAACAGCTATCGATAACAATGTCCTTATGGGTCATGTCAACAGCTATCGATAACACTGTCCTTAGGGGCCATATCAACAGCTGTCGATAAAACTGTCCTCAGGGGCCATATTAACAGCTATCGATAACACTGTCCTAAGGGGCAATATCAACAGCTATCGATAACACTGTCCTCTGGGGCCATATCAACTGCTATCGATAGCACTGTCCTTAGGGACAATATCAACAGTTATCGATTACCCTGTCCTAAGGGGCAATATCAATAGCTATCGATAACACTGTCCTCATGGGCTATATCAACAGCTATATCAACAGCTATCGATAACACTGTCCTAAGGGGCAATATCAACAGCTAGCGATAGTAAAGTCCTCATAGTCCATAGTAACAGCTAGCGTTATTACTGTTCTTAGGGGCAATATCAACAGCTAGAATTAGTACTATCTTCAGAGGCCATATCAACAGCTAGGTTATTACTGTTCTAACGGCCATATCAACATCTAGCGTTAATATTGTTCTAAGGTGCATTATCAACAACTAAGGTTATACAGGGCAATATCAGCTGGCGTTAGTACTGTCCTCTGGGGCCATATCAGCAGCTAGTTTTAGTACCGTCCCAAGGAGCAATATCAACAGCTAGCGATAGTACTGTCCTAAGGGCCAATATCAACAGCTGGTGTTAGTACTGTCCTCAGGGGCTATATCAACAGCTAGGTTTATTACTGTCCCCAGGGACAATATCAACAGCTAGCGTTAGTACCATCTTAAGGGGCAATATCAACAGCTGGCGTTAGTACTGTCCTCAGGGGCAATATCAGCAGCTGGAGTTAGTACTGTCCTCATAGGCAATATAAACAGCTAGGATTAGTACTGTCCTCTGGGCCATATCAACAGCTAGTTTTAGTACCGTCCCTAGGGGCAGTATCAACAGCTAGCGATAGTATTGTCATAAGGGCCAATATCAACAGCTGGCGTTAGTACTGTCCCCAGGTACTATATCAACAGCTAGGTTTATTACTGTCCCCAGGGGTAATATCAACAGCTAGGGTTGGTTCTATCTTAATGGACAATATCAACAGATGACGTTAGTACCTTCCTCTGGGGCCATATCAACTGCTAGTTTTAGTACTGTCCTAAGGGGCAATATCAGCAGCTAGCGATAGTACTGTCCTATCGGTCAATATCAACAGCTAGATTTATAACTGTCCTCAGGGGCAATATCAACAGCTAAGGTTATTTCTATCTTCACGGGCAATATCAACAGCTGACGTTAATACTGTCGTCAAGGGCCATCTCAACAGCTAGTTTTAGTCCTGTCCCTAGGGTCAATATCAGCAGCTAGCGATAGTAAAGTCCTCAGAGTCCATATTTACAGCTAGCGTTATTACTGTTCTTAGGAGCAATATCAACCACTACGTTTAGTACTATCCTCTGGGGCAATATCAACAGTTTTATAGTGTCCTAAGGCGCAATATCAACACCTAGAGTTAGTACTATCCCCAAGTGCCATATCAACAGCTAGCATTATTATTGTTCTAAGGGGCAATATCAACGGCTAGGTTTAGGACTATCCTAAGGGGCAATATCAACAGCTGGTGTTAGTACCGTCCTCAGGGGCTATATCAACAGCTAGGTTTATTACTGTCCTCAGGGGCAATATCAACAGCTAGGGTTAGTTCTATCTAAACGGGCAATATCAACAGCTGACGTTAGTACTGTCCTCTGGGGCCATATCAACAGCTTGGTTTAGTACTGTCCGTAGGGGCAATATCAGCAGTTATCGATAGTAAAGTCCTCAGGGGCCATATCATTAGCTAGGGTTATTACTGTCCTTAGGGACAATATCATAGCTACGTTTAGTACTCTCCTCAGGGGCATTATCAACAGCTTAATAATATCCAAAGGGGGGCAGTATCAACATCTATAATTAGTACTATCCTCAGGGGCATATCAACAGCCAGCGTTATTACTGTTCTAAGGGGCGATATCAGCAGCTAGGTTTAGGACTATCCTAAGGGGCAATATCAACAGCTGGCGTTAGTACTGTCCTTAGGGGCAATATCAACAGCTAGCGTTAGTACCATCTTAAGGGGCAATATCAACAGCTGCCGTTAGTACTGTCCTCAGGGGCCATATCAGCATCTAGGTTTAGTACAGTCCTCAGGGGCAATATCAACAGCTAGGTTTAGTACTGTCCTCAGGGGCAATATCAGCAGCTAGCGATAGTACTGTCCTAATGGTCATTATCAACAGCTGGTGTTAGTACTGTTCTCAGGGGCCATATCAACAGTTAGGTTTAATACTGTCCTCAGGGGCAATATCAACAGCTAGCGTTAGTACTATCTTAAGAGGCAATATCAGCAGGTGGTGTTAGTACTATCCTCAGGGGTCATATCAACAGCTAGGATTAGTACTGTCCTCAATATCAACAGTCTGCGTTAGTATGGTCCTCAGTGGCAATATCATCAGCCAGCGTTAGTACTGTCCTGAAGTGCTATACCAACAACTAACGTCAGTACTGTCCTCAGTGGCAATATCAACAGCTAGCGTTAGTACTGTCCTAAGGTGAATTATCAACAGCTAGCTTTAATAATGTCCTCAGGGGCACTATCACACGCTAGTGTTCGAACTATCCTCAGGTGCAATATCAACAGCTAGTCAGTAACATGCACAGGTATCAACAGCTAGCATATGTACTGTCCATATGGAAACAAACAGCTAGTGTCTTTAACATCCACATGTGCACTATCGTCAGCCTTTGTTTTAACCACCATAGAGATACTATGATGAGCGTTAGTACTGTCCCCAGAGGCAACATCAACGGGTAACATTAGTACTGTCCTCAAATACAATATCAACAGCTAGTGGTAGTACTGTCCTCCGAGGCAATATCAACAGCCAGCGTTAGTACTGCCGTCATTGGCAATATCAACAGCCAGCGTTAATACTGGCCCCAGGGGCAATATCAATACAGTGAGCGTTATTATAGTTCTAAGGGGAGTATCGACATCTAGCGTTAGTACTGCCTTCAGTGGAAATCCCAATATATATCGTTAGTATTTGCCTCATTGGCAATATCAACAGCCAGAGTTAGTACTGTCATCATGGACACTGTTAACAGCCAGCGTTATTAATGTCCTCAGGGGAAGTATAAACAGCCAGCGTTAGTACTGTTCTTAGGGGCAATATCAACAGCCACCGTTAGTACTGTCCTAAGGGACCACATCAATATCCAGTGTGAGTAATGTCCACAGGGTCAAAATCAACAGCTATCGTTAGTACTGTTCTCAGGGGCAATATCAACAGCTAACGTTAGTACTGTCCAAAGGGGCAACATCAACAGCCAGCGTTAGTACTGTCCTAATGGGCAATATCAACAGCCAGCGTAAGTAATGTCCTCAGGGACAATATCAACAGCCTGCGTTAGTATTGTCCTCAGTGTCAAAATCAATAGCCAGAGTTAGTAATGTGCTCATGAGCAATATCAACAGAGAGCGTTAGTTTTGTCCTCATGGAAAATATCAACAGCTAGCTTTAACACTGTCCTCATTGGCAATATCGGGGCGTCCGTGGCCGAGTGGTTAACGTCTCTGACTTGAAATCACTTGCCCCTCACCGCTGTAGGTTCGATCCCTCAGGGGCCTAGAAATCTTTATGTGAGGAAGCTATCCAGCTGGCTTGCGGAACGTCGGTGGATCTACCCAGGTGCCCGCCCGTGCACGAAAATTGCCCGGAGGGGCACCTGGGGTCTTCCTCCACCAATGGAAGCTGGAAAGTCGCCATATGACCTTTGCTGTTGGTGCGACTATAAAATCCAATTCAATCAGTCAATCATTGGCAATATCAATAGCCACTTATATTACTGCCCTAAAGGGAAATATCAACAGGTAGCGTTTATACTGTCTTCATGGCCAATTTCAACATATAGCGTTAGTACCGCTTTCCAGAGGCAATATCAACTGCTACTGTAAGTACCGTCCTCAGAGGCAATATCAGCAGCTAGCGTTAGTACTGTCCTCAAAGGCAATATCAACTGCCTGCGTTGGTATTGTCCTCAAGGGCAATATCAACAGCCAGCGTTTGTATTGTCCTAAGTGTAATACCAACAGTTATGGTTAGTAATGTCCTCGGGGGCGTTATCAAGAGCTAGCTGTAGAACTACAATATCAACAGCTATTGTCTTTAACATCCACATGAACAATATCAACAGCCAGCGTCTTATAGGGATACTATCAACAGCTAGAGTTAGTACCGTCCACAAGTCAATATCAACAGGTAGCATTAGTCCTGTCCTCAGGGGCAATGTCAACAGCTAGCGTTAGTACTGTCCTCAGAGGCAATATCAACAGCTAGCGTTAGTACTGTCCTCAGGGTCAATATCGCCGGTTAGCGTTAGTCCTGTCCTAACACGAATACAGTCAGTACTACTAAACTCTACGAAAATATCACCTACTGGCTTCCATGGCTTTTGTACTGTCCTCAAGGACAATTTCAAGAATTAGCGTCACTAAAGTCTTGAAGGACAAAATAAATTGCTTAGGTCACTTCCTTGAAAGACCAAAGGGACAATATAGTCATATCCTTAAACGGTTTCTCACCAGTGTGTATGCATACTTGTCTTTTCGTTTACCCTACCTGTTTGCAAGCAATGTTTTTTCCCCAAGTGAGCTCGTTTCTGAGGAAGGCTTTGCTGGCATGTTGTCACTGATTAACACAGAATTACAGCAAAATGTGTAAGGAGCATAATTATATAGGGTGTGGCCCTTCCTGTACATAGGCCTGGTCAACGGCTTAAAGGGACACTGTCCGTAAGTAAGCAGATATTGAGCATAACCAAATAACTGTCTGACTTTTATTCATTGAAATGTATACATGAAAACATGAGGATAGACCCTAAGAAGTATGTAGGAATACACTCGTGAGTTTGAAAAAAAGAAGTTTTAATTATTAAATGTAAATAAAGTGGGACCCACAATATTTACCTTTTATGCGTTCACGTGAATTCCATAGCGCACTAGGTTTTCACCATAGTATGTATTGCGCAATATGTATAGCCCGCTTAGCTCAGTCAGGAGCGAGTTCCGTCAACTTTAAATTCACGCACACTTATTTTTACTGCGAGTTTGGGCTGCGAGCTCAAACCCACGAAGTGGATTTGCTTTTTTTTGTACCGCGATTGAATTCCGTTAAACAATCTTGCTTTTAATTAGTAAATATTGAATAATGTTTAGTGTATAATGTTTGCGAACATAATTATTGGGTGTTTTATAAGCTAAAAGTTACGGACAGTGTCCCTTTAACATACCCTTCGAAAGATGGCAATTTCACAGTACATGTACCTTGCCCGAATAGTGAACGGTCATTCATCAAAAGCGGCTTTTATGATAATCAGAAATGAATGTGTGTAGTTTAAAAAAAAAGAACAGTGGGCTAGCACCTCTCCTCATAACCTGAGATGGGTGGACAGAGTATATTCCCCGCACCTCGTCTTGTTTCGTACTTGAAAACTCAACCTACTCACATATCTGACGTTTGCCTGTTAACGTTGTCGATTTGTGTTAGCTGTGTTTGGGTTTAAGTTTCCAAACACAGAATACGTGTCAGCGCGAGATATGTCGAAATGTCTAGATCGATGAGGTATTCTTCTCTTTGGTGAGTTTTATGCATGCACGCTTGGTTGTTAACGTTTAATCTATTGCTGTATGGCGGCTGTTTATGCATGCATTTGCTTGATCTCTTCATGAACCTGTCTTGATATGGTCGACCCTGATACCTACTTATTCTAAAAGGGCATCGCAGTAACTCTGTTGTACGTATGCACCATAAGAGCTACTATTTTCGCTGCTAGAATATACCAAAAGTATTAATCAAGTCACATTGTACTAAGACATCATGTTCTTGCATATAAAGCTACTGGTACTTTATTATGACAGAAAAAATGTGTGGTATTTAAGCTAAAGGATGTTTTTATTTTTAGAAATGGTCTGCTTTAATGTAATAAGTTTCTTTTAAATCGTGTGTCAGTACAGTCCTCAGCGAAACAATAAACGGATACAGTCAATACTAATCTCTGTGAAAATATCACCTGCCAGCTTCTCTGGGTTCAGTACTGTCCTCAAGGACAATATCAATACAGCTAGCGTCAGTACAGTTCTGAGGGACATAATAAACTGCTTAGGTGAATGGACTGATACGCGAAAGGGACGATATATTCATAAACTCTGATATTGTACCTTAAACGGCTTCTCACCAGTGTGTACGCACACATGTCATTTCGCTTACTCTAACAATTGCAAGCAATGTTTTTTTCCGAGTGAGGGTTTTGGGCAAATGACCTTTCATTATTCGGGCAATGTACTGTGAATCTTATGCCATCCTTCGAAGGAAATGTTAAGACGTAGACCAGTCCCATGTAGGAAAAGTCATACCTTATATATGCTCATGACATATCTCTTTGAATTTCTGTGTTAATGAGGCAAAATGCCCGTGGAGCTTTCCTCGGAAACGATGCTGCCATGATAATTAGACTAGACCGTGTGCAGTATCTATAATTAGGAACAGCGGGGACAGCACCTCTCCCCTAATCTGAAAGGGGTGGGTAGAGTATGTCCCTCCCCGCAACCCCCACAACCCAAACCCCACACGAACAGTGTTCTTATATAATATGCAGATTCCCTATGCATTTGTACATGGTTTGATAAGGTAACAAATACTATACCAATAGTATTCATCAATTCACATGTAATTAATAAATCGTGTTCTTGCAAATAAACCGACTGGTACATTATAGAAGGAAGAGGTGATAATTAAGCTAAAAGACAGTTTTGTTTTTTAAAAAATAGTAAGTGGTAATGTCTAGGCGATGTGAGAGATGTCTCTAACACCCTTTAAGTGTTATTATTTTAAACAGTAGGCGAATGTGTGTATTCATGCAGGATAAAATCCAAATAAGTCACATATATTAAGTTTTTATTTCGTTAAATGGTATAATATGATATTTCTCCTGTATCGGCTAATAGTTCAGTTAATTCCTAGGCACTAGTAACTTCTACTTCTAATTAGAAAGTAGTAACTGCTTAGGAAATTTGAATTAAAAAAGAGCATACACATTCATATCCACGATTAATGCGTAATTGCGGCTGGTATAGCAATTAATTAGCACTAGTTACTTCTACTTTGCTAAAATGAGTAACTAGGCATATTCGGAAAATTAAAGGACAATAGAAACATCTCTCACATCGCCTAATATCTTAATGTATGTAGCTTATATGGCTTCTCTCCTGTATGCATACTCACATTCGACTACTGTTTAAAAAAGTTAATTGAATTGATTTGTGTTTTAAGGAGCAACAACCCATGAAAGTTTATATGGCGCCTAACAGGAACGAACGCGCCAGGCTCATCCTCCATTTACATCAAGATAAAATATGAAGATTGGGCCTAGAACCTTCTTACCTGCAAAACTGCAGAATTGCTGCAAATTCTATAATAGACACTCCATTTACGATGGAGCCACGTTTCCACGTTTGCATACGCGGTGTCATGATGGGCATGATAAAAAATGACAAAATGAATATGAATGTGTGTGGGGGGTGGTGGTGGCGGGGGAGGAGGGGGGGGTCTACCCCGCAACCTCACGGGAAACAAAATGAAAGTTAACAGATGGCAGAGACATCGTATTTCTCTTATCAGGATATCTCTCACATAACATAGACATTATCACTTGCTATCATTTAACGAAATATAACAGAATGGCTTAATATATTTGATTTATATGGCTTCTCCCTTGTATGTATTCTCACATTCGCCTACTGTTTATTTCCTAAGCCGTTACTACTTCCTAATTATTTTTTAAATAGGAGGCGAATGTGATTATTCATATAATGCGCCAAAACTTAATATGCAATATGTGACTTGTACGCATTATGTGACAAAAATAGTTGTTGTTTTGTGCTTTGTGCTTTTTGTTGTTGTTGCTGTTGAGTGTTGTTTGTGTTTTTTTGGGGGGAGGGGGCAGTGGTTGTGGGTTGGCTGTAAATAGTGTTTTTTAAAGTTGCGCATCACCCCTTAACTTGAGTGCGTGCGTGAGTGCGTGTGTTTTGGTTATAACTTGTTTTTTTTAACTTGCGCTCCACCCCCAATGTCAAATCCTTTATCCGCCCCTGAGGAGGGTGCATACTCCCCAGATTTTTTCTAAAGTAAGAAGACTTTATTTTATGGATTTATGCAAACTGGATCCGCCCATGCCCCCACCCCACTGCCTAACTAACAACCAAAGAACAATCAAAGTACATACGTTTCAGATTTTAGGTAGGGGTGCTCCCGGTGCCCGCACTGGACCCGCCCCTAGACCCATCCCACTACCACCTGTACACCCCAACCAACAAAATTTTACTATATGCATATAATTATTACTTTTCAGATTTTAGCCTGGTGCACCCATACCCCCCGGATCCGCCCTTGCCCTCCCCGACACACGACCCACTTCTCACCCAATATATTTCTTTGCCTCGGTGTCAGTTTATGTCTGGTTACGGCACTGTGCGTGAAAGTTATTGCGTGAACGTTATGCATAGCATCATGACAGATGTATACTCCGCTTTTTGTGAATTAGAGAATGTGTGCTAGGAATCGAAGACATTCCATGCCGATATATTATATCCACCTTAGAACACGACATCCCAGACCATATCAGGACCCGATTTGCAATCAATTGTAACTGGAAGAACGGTATTGAAACAAAGGTTGAAGGAACGCGTTTGGACCTAAACAAATCTTTAAAAACAAAAAGATCTTAAAAAAATCAAAAAATCTGATTATTTGTTTTTGTCTAGACTTGTACACAAATATCAAAACATATCAAATAATTGCAAAACTGTACACCAAAATTCCTACCTCATGTAAGAGACTGTAGTAGACATGTACAACAGCAGAGCACAACATCAGAGCATATAAATAAATGAAAAACTGTACACCAGAAACAATCCTACCCCATGTAAGAGACCATAGTGAAAAACAATACGACGCCGTGTAAGAGACCATAGTCAAAAACAAGCATACACCATGTAAGAGACCATAGTCAAAAGCAATCATACCCCATGTAAGAGACCACTATGGGGTAGGCATTTTGGGGAGGATTGTTTTTGGTGTACGGTTTTTATTTTTTTTTAAATATGTTTTGATGTTTGTATACATGTCTATTCTATACAGAAATATAATATAACAAAAAAAGTTTTTTCTGATTTTTTTTTCTTTTTTTTTTCTTTTTTATGTTTATTTCCTTCAACCTGTCTATTGAAAATAACAATTTCTTCCAGTCATATTGTTGTGGTGGATGAGTGGTTAGCATACTTGGTCATACTTGCCTCTCGTCACAGACGTCACAGGTTCGATTTCCTCTGGTAAGTCTATTATGAAAGTATGCCATCCTCAGAAGGAGGTGTGTGTAAAGTCATAGGTCCGTGTGCAGGGAGAGCTAAACACGTGGTAATCGGTTATTCGTCAACAGAATTGCACATAATAAATGAAATTGCGTGTAGATAGTGGCAACATATAAGAAACATATACATCTAATCTATTTTATAGCTCTAACACCATAGCATGTTTTTTCAATATCGACGTGTGCTTCAACTAAACGATTACAATACAAAACTTCCTCCCCTTAATCTGTTATAAATGGCGTTTTCACAATAAAATCGCAGTATATACGTGTTGCGTCCCTTTTGTTGTGAAACGCCATTTAGGGGCATAATTGACAGCTAGAGCTTCGTCGGGGCATTATTGACAGGAGGGGCTTCAACAACAGCGAATGATTTGAACCCCTCTCCACAATCTTGAAACTTTATACTAATAGTGTTATTGGTTAAAAGGAATGTAGCGGCACGGGAAAACCATCTTTATTAGTGAGAGTTCTGAAATACTTGAATAACGGTGAAAGAATTATCAAAAACGGATGATAAACAAAAAAGATATAATCATTTGAAGTTTCTGTTGAAACGGATATGGAAGCGGCCATCTTGAGAGCTATGACATCACGGTTTTAAATGACCATATATGGAATATTTATAAATATGAACATTTAATGATTAATAGGGAAAAAATGGCAGCAACTGTATGAAAAATATATAATACTCAATGGCAATAATGCTTTATATGACCAGTAAAAAAAATCATTCATTTGCAGTGATTTTTCTCGTTTTAAATGATATTTATCAATATTCCATATATGGTAATATGGAACTATGATGTCATAGTTCTAAAAATGGCGGCTCCCATATTCGTTTTAGAACAACCTTTAATGGTCATATCTTTTTTGTTTATCGTCCGATTTTGATAATTCTTTCACCTTTTTCCAAGTTTTTCAGAACTCTCAGTAACAGAGCTTGTTTGGCTGTGTCGCTACATTCCCTTTAAACAACCCCTATTATAAATTTGTTTTTCAATAGGTAACGGGTCAAGGTCATGACACCTGAAAAATTACGCGAACGATCGTATAATGCCCCGTAAGGCGGGGCTCTTATTTTTGTAAGCAACAACGTCGTCAATTATCTGTGAGGTGCAAATATTTATAAAAGGATGAACAATTATCAAGTGACGACAAATGAGAGCTATAGTATACATGTTGGAATTATCGGTTAAGCTTAAATAGGTTTAGGGTCTTCGCATGCGTTTTTTCTCGTCTGATCCTCTTCTTTTTGAGACTGTCAACATACGAGCCCGTCGTGGTTATGTAGGCGTATTGTAGGCAGTCTTGGTTATGTAGGCGTATTGCAGGCAGTCTTGGTTATGTAGGCGTATTGCAGGCAGTCGTGGTTATGTAGGCGTACTGCAGGCAGTCTTTTCAGCAATTCTACAGCAGGCAGTCAGTCTTCTGTTGGCCCTTTGTTTGAAAGATAGCAACATATAAATATTTTTAAATTAGTAAGAGTTGATTACAAATCGTTTTAAGGTTTTCATTATGTATGTGAATTCGAATATGTCCTTATTTATTTATGTGAATGATCTAAAACAATGTAATGTTACGTCTATTGTTGTAAAATCGCATTTTTTGGAAAATACATAATATATAAATACATAATATCTTTCATATATAGCTTTCAAGTATTCCTTTTTGCTAGTTTTTTTTTTGTTGCTAACCCAGAAGATTTGAACCCCTTTCCATTATTACAACAAATAATATTGCCACGTTCCACTTACGCAGTCAATATCAAACTGAGCATGCCGTGACAACTAAAATATGAACACCACATTTGAATCCGACATTGTGTTCACCATCGTTGTCAGGCTATGGGAGCATGTACGGTGGAAACCAATGAATTGAGCAAAACATGGCGATTTAACACGTACAAACCACTTGGTGGGTGGAAATAAATCCGCAAGTTGGTGTGAATCTAGTCCTTTTTAAAACTTTGTTTTCGATGCCGGTTGTTTTTATGAATAATTCTGAATTGAATACATTAGAAAATGTTTACATGCCCAAATCAATAGACATCGTGGTTGAATCTATGGTACTTGAACGTGAAACCAATGAACGCGTCTTGTTCAAACATTTTAAGAATAACCCGTGTATTCTCTTCCAGAAGTTTATTTATTAAAATGTCTTATAAAGTAGATATCAAAGAATCTACTCATGACTTTTGCAAATTGCCTGCACATTTTGTAAATAGGTCACTGTACGGCACTTATTTGTTTCACAACATTTGAGCGGAAATACTGTACATGTGTAATAAGAGAGAATTACGCGTATTTAGAGAAATATTTTGAAAAATCTGTACGAGTGCTTCTGATAAAAGATAGAATGTGTTGTTTTACAAAGAATATGGTATATGGTATAGTATTGTCTCTTTCAGTCCGTCTGTCCATCCGTTAATAGTTTGAATTCAAAATGAAAACACATGAAACATTGCGCACATACATCATGAAAATGTATACACTTGCTGCATATGGGACAATGATGGTCCGATGATCCGTATTGTTTGAGGTCACTAGGGCATAGGTCACCGTCA
The DNA here is from genome assembly GCA_037043455.1 of Cyrtodaria siliqua. Classification (NCBI taxonomy): domain Eukaryota; kingdom Metazoa; phylum Mollusca; class Bivalvia; order Adapedonta; family Hiatellidae; genus Cyrtodaria; species Cyrtodaria siliqua. The sequence goes on from JAWPHD010008154.1 coordinate 33,885, forward strand.
AGGTGACCCAACACTGAAAAGCAGTTTTCGTGCTGTAACTCAAGTAACTTTCAACATAGGATCCACAGACTGCCCATGGAACAAGAATGACCACTCTCACGTTTTTGAGGTCACTATGTCAAAGTTTAAGGTCACGGCGACTGGACACATTGCCCGGACGCAAAAATAAGAAAATTAAAACCAAAGCAGGCATATAAAATACGCACCACATACAAGCTTGATATGTTTCTTGTTTACTTTTTCAAATGCTCCAGCTAACCCCCCGAGCGCTATATATAATCCTACCGCGACAACAGGCATATCACGAGCACTCAATGTGTGTTAATACGGTATGCCAAAAACATTTCAAAGACAGCTATGACATTTCATGTATTATCTCTCGTATAATCGGACACATATATTTGATCAATATACCCGTACAGATGCTGACAATTTAGCTCAAACTAATGACTCTTAAAACCAGTACAGTCAAATGACGCTGACGCTCGCTACACCCGTAGCAAAAAATGTGAAGCACCGGTTTTCTTGTGCTATATTGAGGCTAAAAATATCGAGTTCTAGCTTGCCTAGCAGAGTAGTAAAGTGTTTAAACATTTAATAGAATCCATTTCTAATAGAAAATGAATTGCTGAACTTTTCTGAGTGATGTTTGAAGAGGAAAATGTTCTTTAAAATGTAACTCCGCATACTGACCAAATACACGGATGATTTTAAGCGTTGTTTTATGTTTCCAAGATAAGATCTATACAATGTTGATTTACAAAATATTCCTATTTTATTTCGGTTGTTTGCAGCTTTGCAATGCTGCATTAAATTATCCGCTCTGATTATAAAAATATGGGCATGTACAGATGATGAAAAAACGGATTTCGCCGCCATGTTTGCTAAAATTATCGGTTTCCACCGTACAGGCTCCCATAGCCCATAGCCTGTAATCAGTAGATCGATGTTCATTCAATCAAGGGCCACAACACAAATTTGACTATCTATTAAAGGGGGTACATCAGGATTTTTCTAGAAACATCTTAAATTATAAAATTGTTCCAGTTCATGATAAAACACATATATCAATCAAAATATGATGTTAGAACCATTTTGTTAATGTCTAAACTTTGAAAACATCATATAGCTAGAACGGAATTGGACGTAAAATGCTGAAATTAACCCTGGTGCGTCACCTAGGATAGCACATATTACTGTGCAGAATGAATTTCTTCTAGACCCCCATGAAAAGCCTGATGTACTCCTTTTAACTTGCTTAATCTGTCATTGATAAAAACAGTACGGCGACGTTTGTAAAGATCAGGTCAAGAACGAAGGAGCTAGAGTGTTTAAATAGCAAAGTATTGCAATTTTTTAAATTTATTAAGTTGATAGAGTTTTTAGTCCAATATGGCTGTTTTGTTAATTTGTCCACGCTGTATTAAATGATCTCCGGCCAGTGGAGCTAAAATATGTGTACATTTTCGGTTGAATAGTATAGGTTATAGGTAGTTGGAAGCCTGGGGTTGTGTCAGTAGGGACCCAGGTAGTGTACATAGGGGGCCAACATATGGGCCACTGGGGTATGCCGGGTGACGTAAACGCAGTTTGTAAACCAGTGATTTTTTCCTGACTTTACTAATTACTAGTATTTCAATATATTTTCTACAATTGTCTAATGTGACACCACTTTCTTCCTGCACTAAATCAACACAATATCATATACTCCGATTGTATGTTTTGGACGCGCATTATGTCCGCCATGCGAAACACAATCATTTTGAAATTAAGTTCACCATGCGACTGAGCTGTTCGCAATATCTCGTACACTTCTCTAAAATCCTGCGATATTGATCTCAAAGAATGCCGGAATTGCCCCGACTATGATTATGGTTGGATGATGAGTGCACATTTAGCTCTTTCACAGACATATTAATATTGTTATTAGGTCTGTGGCTTTTTTAAGAAAAATATATATTGCGTTAGGAACAAAACTTTACTTCCTGCATTACATCAAATCCATTATAATGCCATCTGTGCACATCTACTATGTTAGTTTTCAGATGAAGTCACCTGTATGCGTCTTTAATTTCTTTTTAATATTAGAATTAATTTACGCATTTTCTATTTTGAACAATGACTGGAGATGGATGTTACGGGCCCGAACGTGAACAGGTTATACGAGGACAGCAGGAATACACATTCTAGACGCACCTACCAAGAAGTAACCATTTACCTCAAAATAGGAATACGCAGAATTGGCCTAGAATATTCTCACATGCAGAACTGCAGAGTTTCTGCAAATTGTGTTGCACTCCTTTTACGATGGAGCTCCAATCACTGTGTTCTCAACTTCTGCCACCACTCAAAAACAAAACCAGCAGTTAATGGGATCGTGATGAAAACAGTTAATGGGATCGTGATGAAAACATTTAATGAGCATGACAATGATTATAAATTAAAACATAACTTTACGGTAGGAGTGGTGTTTACGTTACTTTTTTTTTTATGTCATTCACCACGGTGTATATTTTAGCAGGGAGCTCTGTAGCACCCCATAACGCTCCCTCCGAATAACGCTCCCCGGGGAGCTTTATACTGAGAGGAAGTATACTCAATCCGCATGAAGCTCAGATTGAATAAGAACAAGACAAAAATAATAATAAGAAGAACAATACATCAATAATAAAAAATAATAATAATAATAAATAATAATATTTTTATAATATTCATCATCATCACCATCTTCTTCTTCTTTTCTTTTTCATCTTCTTTGTCATCATCTTCTTCTTTATCATCATCATCATCATCATCATCATCATATTATCTTTTTTTTTAACACATTATTTCAAGATGTTGTTGTGATTTTGCACAGTGTACGATCATCGACGTGGTACAGAATATTGGACATTTGGAATAGACAATAATTACTGGCAGATTGCAATAACATTGCTTCATCAGTACAGTGAATTGCTTCTAAAAAATGTTGAAGCAATTTTGTTATATAACTTTATAAAAGTTTTAAATATAGCTATAAATTGTTGTTTTACGTATTACGAGTACATTGGGTACCTAGGTCAGTGATGAGGCTAATCTGATGATGATGATGATGATGATGAAATTGATGACGATGTTGATGATGATGATGATAAAGAAGACCCGACTGCTGCTGCTTTTGATGATGATGATGATGATGATGATAAAGAAGACTGACTACTGCTGCTGTGCTTTTGATGATGATGATGATGATGATGACTATTATATTTTGCTTGTTTATTACGATTATGTTGATCATCATCTAGTTAGGGAGCTTTATGCGGAACGTTTGTCGACTAGCTCAAAATCATATGTACATGTACAGACTAGTCTTAGAACACCAGGCAGACTAGTCTTAGAACACCAGGCAGACTAGTCGTAGAACACCAGGCAGACTAGTCTTAGAACACATTAGAACACAAGGCAGACTAGTCTTAGAACACCAGGCAGACTAGTCTTAGAACACTAGGCAGACTAGTCTTAGAACCACTTATTTATAGGCTGACATTCAAACAAGGAAGCTACTGGTACCATTATGAAGAACTTGGTATGACCCAGTCGGGTATTGAACCCACGACCTCTCACATGCCAGACAGATGCTCTATGACCAGGACAATGGAGGGTGGGGGACCCAGTCGGGTATTGAACCCACGACCTCTCACATGCCAGACAGAATGCTCTATGACCATGACTCTGGAGGGTGGGTTGTGGGACCCAGCCGTGTATTGAACCCATGACCTCCCGCATGCCTACGACCATGACTCTGGGGTGTTGAGGGAGGGTATAAAGTAGCTATATTCTTGCCAAGAAACCACATCTATCGTCTAATAGAACTATATTTATTTAGCTGAAATGGTATTTTAGGTACTAAAGATGGACTAGAAAAGAAAAATCAGACAAAAGTCAGACAAAACTTTTCTTCTTTTTTTTTAATATTTTAGTTGATAAGAAATATTCTCATATTGTCATAAAATTATTTTAAATACATTAACAGACAGTAAAAATCATTTGTTTTAACATAAGCTAATCAATTTCGTCTGCCATACACTGACTCGTTTATGCACCAAATACACCTTTTGAGTATACAGAACCGATGCATTTTTAAATATGGCCATTCTCTTATATAATAATGGCGGTTTTCCTTTTAAGAAATTAATAAAAACATTCACACTGAACTGCATACCATTCGTTCATCTAAAATGAAGTGTTAGTTAAGAAATTTGTATTTTATCTTCAATGATAAAACAAACAAAATGTAACAGTGACTCACATCTCTCTATTTGCATACAGAGCATTGCAGTGACTCACCTCTCTCTGCATACAGAACAGTGACTCACCTCTCTCTGCATACAGAACAGTGAAGCACATCTCTATCTGCATAAAGAGCAGTGACTCACACCTCTCTATTTGCTTACAGAGCAGTGACTCACCTCTCTCTGCATACAGAACAGTAACTCACCTCTCTCTGCATACAGAACAGTGATGCACATCTCTATCTGCATAAAGAGCAGTGACTCACACCTCTCTATTTGCATACAGAGCAGTGACTCACCTCTCTCTGCATACAGAACAGTGACTCACCTCTCTCTGCATACAGAACAGTGACTCACCTCTCTCTGCATACAGAACAGTGATGCACATCTCTATCTGCATAAAGAGCAGTGACTCACACCTCTCTATTTGCATACAGAGCAGTGACTCACCTCTCTCTGCATATAGAACAGTGACTCACCTCTCTCTGCATACAGAACAGTGATGCACACCTCTTTCTGCATACAGAGCAGTGACTCACACCTCTCTATTTGCATACAGAGCAGTGACTCACCTCTCTCTGCATACAGAACAGTGACTCACCTCTCTCTGCATACAGAACAGTGATGCACATCTCTATCTGCATAAAGAGCAGTGACTCACACCTCTCTATTTGCATACAGAGCAGTGACTCACCTCTCTCTGCATATAGAACAGTGATGCACACCTCTTTCTGCATATAGAGCAGTGACTCACACCTCTCTATCTGCATACAGAGCAGTGACCCATACCTGTATCTGCATACAGAGCAGTGACTCATGCCTCTATCTGCATACAGAGCAGTGACTCACACCTCTCTATCTGCATAGAGCAGTGGCTTTCAAATCTTATCTCTTTCTCTCTCTCTCTCTGCATGGAAACCACAGGCTTTCACACCTCTATATGCACCAAGCAGCAGCTGTAGGTGCCATCTCAAAGATGTCTTCAAATCTATATGGTTTTACACTTATCACATATTATTACTAATATGAAATGAAGGTAGGTTACAGAATCAACAAATACACTTCGTACTTCGACAATTAACAATATATGATCTACTCACTGACCTAATAACAATTGTTCATATGTCTGTGATCTAATACAAAATGTATATAAAACAAAATTGTGCTCTAAGAACAAATGACATTTTAGTGATAAAACATTTTTTCAAAATCTGTTAAAATGTAAGAAGAAGCAAAAGTGACAGAAGATACAGAAAGATTTAATAAAAATCTAAGATCATTTTTATAACCTGACAGTATGTAATTTGTTTGAGCTTTTAAACCAATGTTTGCTGGAACAAAACTAAAAACAAATAAAATCATGCACAAATTATATGTAATATGTATGTACACTAGTAAACTAGCAGACAAAAGCATAGTTCTAAAAACATCACTTAAAATATGTACAGACATTATTTTATGTTTATTTTCATTATTTACACTCCTGATATATATATACACACATCTATTCTAAGCTATATATATATACATATTATATATACATATATATATACAGAATATATTAACATAAAACCTGATAATCCTCAAAACGATATATTTACTAGGAAACTAAAATTGCATGGCAAAAAAACATTTGATGACAACTTTGAAAGACTATATGAATCACTAAAATCTCCTGTAATATCATTTAAAAACTCAATTGAAGTCTCAATCCTTGGCAATTCTCGGCAAACATGCAAATAATGTGTAAGAGGAAGAACGGTTAGAATCATTTATCAATTGAATTGAATTGGGGTTTTAAGGAGCACCAACACATGAAAAGGTTATATGGCGCCTAAAAGGCATGAACATGCCAGGCTCATCTTCCATGTACATCAGGATAAAATATGGAAAATGGGCCTAGAACCTTCTCACCCTGAACTGCAGAGTTGCTGCAAATTCTATCGTAGAAACTCCATTTACGCTGGAGCCACGTTATTATCAAAGGTTTAGCCAAATCAAATTTATTAAATATAAATAACTATTAATTCAGTTAAATAGGTCAAATTGTGTTTGTATTAGTTACATGCTAGTATTGTATTAGTTACATGCTAGTATAGATAAAATTGATGTAAACAAAGTTGTAGATACTTTTGTCCATACATAAATGTACCTGTTGTTTTGAATGAAGACCTTGAATGAAGACCTAACAAAGCTGCAAAGAACAGAAACGTTTGTCTTGCAATATGTGAACAATAATTACAATAATGTTTAGATTTTCTAAAAAAAAATCCTTTACATACATGACCATTTGGAGTAAATTGAGTCGAAGTGTAGTGAGCGTGCCATAAACATTTAAAACAAAAATACACTATTCAGTGTTCCGATTGGATAAAATGGGAAAAAATGTGAGCCAAAGAAATATGGTGTTTTGATTAGATAAAAGGAAAAGGGTGTGAGCCAATGAAATACAAGTATCCATATTGAGTGTTTTTATTGGATAAAAGAAAAATAGTGTAAGCCAATGAAATATGGATCAGTCTGAAGTTGCTGAAACCATTTCATGTCTCAAACATAATTTAGTATTTTAACTAAACCAGGATTAAAAAAAGTAAATAAATGTTACCTTATTAAGTGTGTTGTACTGCAAATGGTTTTGAAAGACTGTCTGGACATCAAAGAAATGTCAATGCTGTTGTTTGAGCCGGTTTGAATACAACTGAACTTAATTAGGTTGTGTTCTTACTGTCCTTTATCCCTGTATAAAGTTCTGTACAGCAATACACCTCAACAGCTTATAAAAAAAAGGTTAGTGATTCAACAATTACTATTAGTAACACCTTTATCTACATAAGCAAAAACATCACTTTTTTTTTCTTTTTTTTTTTGATATACAGACATTTTTAACTAAACTATACTGCAGCATCATAAGATCTGCATAGAGAACAATGACATCTGACTTAGAAAATGCACAGAATAACAGTAAAGCACACTGTATACAGACTCAAATTCAGGAACCCCATCACTCCGACAGCAACCGGTAGTGAGACTTTACTATGGCAAGCTGTTTCAACAATCACCAGAGAACCGAGGTTCTATTGTTCGGGGCGCTTGTTACATACAAAGGCTTTTAAGCATCAACATTATCAATTTTAATAATACGTACATAAATTATACATCATTTAACTAGAATGTATAGTGGTATATAACAAGAAATCCGTGGATTCACATGTCTCGCCTAAAGGGGGCTGGACTTAAAAATAAAAAGGTCAATGATGCTTAAATGAAAGTTTGTAAACATTTTAGAACTAAAATCAATCGAGTTTGCCGTTTGCTGAGATGTAAGTGCATTTGTTTAAAAACAAAATGCCATTCTATTAAAAACAAGAGGCCCAAAACGGCCTGTGGATGCTCTACTGATTAAAACGGCTCTTATATCAAGGGTTGTTGACATAGAATTCCCCTCAGTAGTTTTTTTAAAACATTGCAAAAACAACAGGGATAGGATGGCCTTAGATCGCTCACATGGTAATCATGGGCAATTAGTCTGCTGTGTCTAGGCTGGCATGGGCATTTTTTAATTTGTCCCACTTTCTTCTATGAATGAAATTTCATAAAAATGGGGTGGGGGTGGGTTTACATTAACATTCTAAACAAATATGGTAAAGATCAGATAAAAAATGAAGTAACTACAGATTTAACAAAGGAAAATACAATATAGTATTTTTCAACAAATCAAGGGCCATAACCTGTCGTTACTAACTAGATGTAGCTGGTTTTCGAACTTGTCGAAAATATCATTGATATACCATGCTTTGCACAACTAGACACCATACTGAGGCTTCCTGCCAAATTTTGTAGAAATCCAACAAGCCGTTCAGGAGGAGTAGCGCCGACAAGAAATTTAAAGTAAAAATGTCAAAGTGCCATAATTCCGTCATAAATCAGCAAACTGGAACAAAAGCGTGATATGCACAACTAGACATCATACCGATGCTTCCTGCCAAGTTTCGTCGAAATCCATCAAGGCTTTAGGAGGAGTAGTGCCGACAAGAAATTTTAAAAAAAAATGTCAAGGGGCCGTAACTCCATCAAAAAATAACGAACGGGAAAAAAATTAATAGGCACAGCAATGCTTCCTGCTAACACGGCGTTAACACCAAAAATATAATTAAAAAAAATAATAATGAAATAATGAAAATTAAAAAATTAAAACAAAAAAATATATATATCTATTAAAAAAAAAAGAAAGAAAAGATATACTAATAATAAAAAATAAAAGGCAAAACATCTGGTAAAGTTTGGTAAAGATCAGATGAAAAATGAAAGCCCTATCGTATTAACGAGGCAAAATATAGCATTTTTAACTAAATCAAGGACCATAACTCCGCTGTTATTGGTCCGATCTGGATGGTTTTCGAACTTGTGTGAGCTTTCATTGATATTAACAATCTGGTCAAGTTTGGTAAAGATCAGATGAAAATGAAGGCCTTTGGCCAGTAGAGCTAAAAATCATCAGCTCCAAAAAGTAGGTCAAGGTTATAGATGTAATCCAGGCATCCAAAAAAAAGATGCACCACCGAAGACTCGACTATGTCAAAATAGAATATGTTTTCTTCCAAAGATTAAGCTATAAATTAGGTTTAAAACATCTAGTGAATAATTCTAGTTCATGAGAAAGTGATGTAAATGTAACAATTAAAGTTATCTGCCCTTTGCTTGGATGGTGAAGGTCACATCCACATTTGCTTTGTCACGTTGCAATGTACCACTCAAGATACAACTATAAGCAAAGCTTGAAAGGTCTAAGTGCATACAGTTTGTGAAAAAGTGACCTAAACGCCAAAGTTGAAGGTAAAAATTATAAGGTTATCTGCCCTTGCTTGGAGGGTCAAGGTCACTTCCACATTTGCTTTGTCACGTTGCGATGTACCACTCAAGATACAACTATAAGCAAAGTTTTAAAGGTCTAGTGCATACAGTTTGTGAAAAAGTGACCTAAATGCAAAAGTTGAACCTAAAAATGATTAAGTTATCTGCCCTTTGCTTGGAGGGTCAAGGTCATTTCCACATTTGCTTTGTCACGTTGCCATGTACCACCCAAGATACAACTATAAGCACAGTTTGAAAGGTCTAGTGCATACAGTTTGTGAAAAAGTGACCTAAACGCAAAAGTTGAACCTAAAAATAAGTAAGTTATCTGCCCTTTGCTTGGAGGGTCAAGGTCACTTCCACATTTGCTTTGTCACGTTGCGATGTACCAACCATGATACAACTATAAGCAATTTTGAAAGGTCTAGTGCATACAGTTTTTGTGAAAATGACCTAAACGCAAATGCCGCCTTGAATGCCGCCGCCGCCGGAAAAGCAACACCTATGGCTCTTCTTTTTTTTCCGAAAAGGCAACACAAAAATGCCTTAGTTTTGAAAATTGGTTTAGAAGCAAGATATTTTACAGCCAAAATGCTTTTTTGATGGGACTTTTCCCATTTAAATTCCTTGTTGCTGCGACAGTAGAAAATTAAGAAATCTCAAATAACTTTAGCCGTTTGGTATAGACTTTTCAGAGTTTTAATTTATGTTTATCCAACACATTAAAACCATAAATTAATAAAAATTCTAAAATATAATATATACATGTATATTATATATATATATATATATATACTTTGCCTAGCTATAATGAGAGACACAGAAATAAAACGTATGTATTCACTTCCTAAAAAGGATGGCTGCAATACACGCTGATATACTGTATCACTACATCATACAATTATAGCTTATATGTCAGAGTGTGATCACATTTAACGATTCAACCACACACACGCTATATTGACGTGACAATGAAACTTATTATAAAAGGTGCCGGATCACTATGATAGTGAATTCAGTTGGTATATATTAAAGGGAGATAATTTATCACAAACCAGAATTATATGTATATATTTCTCTTTTTTTTTTATATATATACATTATTATCTATATAATATATATATATTAAATATATAATTTAATTTTCTATACAGTAGATTTTGAAAAGTCAAGTTTCTTTACTAAAATGTCTGCTTCACCAATATACAAATATTCAGGTATTAGATGAATTTTGTCTGAAAAGTCAAAAAAAACTTTGGCTGAAACAAGCGTCCCGACCAATAAGGTTCCCTGATGACTGTTAACTGGCTTGCTATACTTTACCAGACATGCAGAATGTAACAGAACAATAAGACAGTAAGCGGGTACAAATGTTTCTTCCCTCCAAGACCACTCAGCAACAACCAGTATTGCAAAATGTGAAAAAGAGAGATTTGAAGCATATGATTACGTAATTAAAGGGACACACGGCAATCCTGATTTTTTTGAAACTCACGGCGTCCCGCTTGTTTTTCTGGATAACTTACATTTGTTCAATCATTAATATTAATTATAAGAATAGTAACAAGCAAATTGTATGTGCATTTTATTCAATTTTGACATAATTGCACCAATAATATATTAATACTTAAAGTAAAATATGACGAAAAAGTGAATACTTAAATTTTTATTTATTTTAATGTAACCAGGTTAAAAGTAAGCATGATCCTGGATATATGTCAAGACACCCATTTCAAACACTTCAAGATTGCCGTTTGTCCCTTTAATGGTAAAATAAACTTTACAGACGATTCAGGATTATTTAAATGAAATGATATATGTATATTTCATTAAACATGTTATTTTTATCATGGCACAAGAAAGCAACAGCAATATAACCTAAGTAGCAAGTGAACAATTCTTGAATTAAACATGAAAAAATTGCCATGGTTACCAAAACAATAAAATAATAGATTATGTGGAGAGTGGAATTCTTCTCTTTCTTCTGATAAAACTTGAGCAGAGGTATGTCAACAGCATAAAAATTATCACAAAAACAGTGTTTCATTCTTAGTGTCACTTACATGTCAGCCTAACTTTGACTCACATGTATACCTCTTACACTTAAACTTTCATGTAATTTAGATCCCATGTCTATCATACTTGCTTCTAACCTTTCATGTTGATTTGACATAAATATTTATCGTTCATACTTTTAAGTTTTCATGTAAATCTGACATGAAATTTGTCTCTCATATTTGCTTCTAAACTTTACATTCATCGTAAATCTCTCTTTGCAAAATTCCTTACAGTTCCTCTTATGTCACACCTATCTTCTCTGAAGCTCTCATTTGTATTAATACCTCATCTCTCTTATGTTCTCTGAAGCTCTCATTTGTATTACTACCTCATCTCTTTGATGTTCTCTGAAGCTCTCATTTGTATTACTACCTCATCTCTTTTATGTTCTCTAAACCTCTCATTTGTATTACTACATCATCTCTTTTATGTTCTCTGAAGCTCTCATTTATATTACTACCTCATCTCTTTTATGTTCCCTGAAGCTCTCATTTGTATTACTACCTCATCTCTTTTATGTTCTCTGAACCTCTCATTTATATTACTACCTCGTCTCTTTTATGTTCTCTGAAGCTCTCATTTGTATTACTACCTCATCTCTTTTATGTTCTCTGAACCTCTCATTTGTATTACTACCTCATCTCTTTTATGTTCTCTGAACCTCTCATTTGTATTACTTCCTCATCTCTTTTATGTTCTCTGAACCTCTCATTTGTATTACTAACTCATCTCTTTTATGTTCTTTGAACCTCTCATTTGTATTACTACCTCATCTCTTTTATGTTCTCTGAACCTCTCATTTGTATTACTACCTCATCTCTTTTATCTTGTCAGAACCTCTCACTTGTATTAATACATCAACTCTTTATCTTCTCAGAACCTCTATTTTCTATTTATACAGTATCTTTTATCTTCTCAGAACCTCTCATTTGTATTAATATCTCATCTTTTATTCATATAAAACATATTCATATTTACACCTCGTCTCATCTATATTTTCAGAACCTCTCTTCCACCCTTTTTGGGAAGTTAACAAACAGTAAAGTCACACATTTCTCATTTACATAATATTAATCTTGCGATTTGTTTTTGGTTTTTATTTATTTTTTATCAAATACACAGTTTGCCAATTAATAAACAAATTCCACCATTAGAAAAAGCTCTACAACCTTGTATTTTGACTTAAAAGAACAATTTCTAAGGGTACAACTTGTATAGAGATCAATGTAGGATAAAACGCACATAATTAACAAACGCTGAATCCACACAGTACAATATTGACAATAACACTATCATGTATTTATGTTCTCAACCCTCAAAAAAAGTCAGATATATAGAGAATAGTATTTCAGTGCCTTTTGCTATCAAGTTTCTTCGGCGAGGCTCTGCCGAGTTCTTCTGCGTTTTCGTGCCGAGCTTACCGGTAATAAACTTGATAGTAAAAGGCACTGATATAATATTTTCTGAATATGAGTAAGTTGTCAAGTAGGTTGAGAATCTTTTTTTGACATCAATTTCATTTCTCCAGACTCACTTCAAATTTACGCATACAGTTTTCAGGTGTGTACTAGACTTAATGGATGTTATTCTACTTAAAGCATTAAATTAATGTGTTGTCATTAATTTGTTGTTGTTTTTTCACCAAATTACTATCCATCACAATTTAAAAGGGCACACGGCAATGTTGGTATTTTTTTTTTTTTAAACTCACTCATTAGTTGTTTATTTTTACACAACTTGCATTTACAGATCAATTTTCACAAATATTTTATCAGTTCGAAGAAAAAATTTTGCGTATTACTAATTATTGATTATGGTAGACATTGAAGAAAAAATGAAAACTCCAAATTTTACTACCTTTTATTATAGTTTAAAATTGAAAATAATATTGATAATTACTGTGTCCCTTTAACAAAAAATACGGCATGCTTCCCCTGAAGTATACAGCAATGCCACTCAAGGAATCCTGCATTATTGACACAAATAACACAACTCTATGTGGACCTACATAAAATCACCAGTTTGCATCAGAAACAAATTGTTTCCCCTACGACTATTAAAGGGACACAGGGCAGTCTTGATTTGTTTAAAACTCGTGGCGTTCCATTAGATTTTCTACACGTCTTGCATACATGTGTACTAAATAGGACTCAGTTGGGGGTATGTAAATAGATAGGTTTATAAGCGCATTACTACCGTCTCGCCGCATAGCTAGCTTTTATGGCGATATCGGCAGGGCGTCCGCTTCACATGCAAGGGGTCCAGAGTTCAAACCCACTGAGTGCCTAAATATTTATTTGTAAATTTCCGGTCCGATTTCATTGGTGGAGAATCCAGGTAGGCATTGTATAAGGTTCTGCCCAGATGCCTAGATCATTGTATTTGTTGTTGTATATATGTTGCGTGATATTTGAAGGTTTCAAAACAAAAAGGTTGGAGGTATGTAATAAGACTCAGTTGGGGGTATGTAAATAGATATGTTTATAATCGCGTTACTCGCCGCTAGCTTTTATGGTGATATCGGTAGAGTGCCCACTACGCATGCAAAGGGTCCAGAGTTCAAACCCGCTGAGTGCCTAAATATTTATATGTAATTTTTCATTGTAATTTTTCGGTCCAATTACACATGTAATCATTAATAATAACTATTAGAGTAGCTCAATGAAAGTTGTGTTTAACTCTAACTTTTGATTATATTGCACCAATAATATATTTAACAAATATGTAGAACAACGAGACATACTGAAAACGTAAAATTTTATTTAATTATATTCAAGTCAAAGTTTTACTGGCTTAATAAATTGTGGTGTTAATTTCAATACTTTACACATTTCAAGATTGTTGTGTGTCCCTTTAACAAAGTATGTCACGTTTTTATCAACATTATTTCATCTAGTACCACGTTTATTCCAAAACTATTACGACACAGCCTTCTACAATTTGAAATCAAATAAGTTTCGCTTTTTTTCTTCCAGTTTTCATTTTGTTCCAGACCAATTGAATTGAATTGGGGTTTTAAGGTGCACCAACATATGAAAAGGTTATATGGCGCCTAACAGGCATGAACATGCCAGGCTCATCTTCCATGTACATCGAGATAAAATATGGAAAATGAGCCTAGAACCTTCTCACCCTGAACCCAAGTGAGATGTGAAAAATAGATGATTGATAATATCAGAAATATTTCATTGTTGAGCAAAACAAAATATATGAGTTTTATATTAATTCTAGGGCTATAAATTCGTAACTATTCATACATGTTTTATGTATTTTTGTTTCTCATGTTTTGAGTGTAATAATTCTATACGGTGCTATTTTACTTTTGACAGTACACATATTTATATAGCGATAACCTCATTATGATGTCCTGCATACACCAGAATATAAATAAAAAATCCCATTTTTTATAAAATAAACCTGCCAGCATGCTGCTTGTTCATGCTGTTCATGTTTCTCTATGCTCTGTGTATTAAGACAAAGTTCAAAAGCAACACAACAGTTATTTTACCACATTTTATTGCAAAATAACATAAGGTCTTTTTTATTTCATAAATGTATTTTTTATCCCAGTTGATTTATAAATTTGTATTTTTCTTAATCATGGTCAACTTATTGTGGATCATGTTTGTTAATTTGCATAAAACTAGGTATAGTTACCTCCCCTGAGAAGATACATACAGTTACCTCCCCTGAGCAGATGTACACCTCCCACCCGAGAAGATGCATACAGATACCTCCCCTGAGAAAGCTGTCTACAGTAACCTCCCCTGAACAGGATAAGGTATCCATTATCTATCCTAAACCCTCAAACAACTGACTGATCATATAAAATGTGTTTGTCCCCTTTTGAATATATCAAAACATGTGTAGATCGAAGATTGAAGGATTACAGAAACTCCACCCCTTTAACACCAAGAAGAACCACTGCAGAGAGCACAATAAAGTGTGGTAGAAATGAAATTGGAATAGAAATACTGACTGGCACGATTATCCTCGCCGTCTGTTAAACAACTTGTTAAAAATTGCCAATTAGTTTAGAATGGAGCTGAATTGTTAAATACATTTATACCTACAGGTAAATAATTGTGTCGTGAATTTACATACATTTATAAGAATTGTTAAGCAGGTAGGTTTTGTACATATCACATTTAACAATAAAATACCAGTTTTGTTCAACTACACATCCATGGCAGTAGATATAAATAAAAGAACACTTTGAACGTGATAAAACTGAAATATTTTCAAACTTTAAAATGGTTAACAAGCACTTTTTAATAAAGGAACATATGGTAACATTAAGAATATCTCAAAACCATTCATTCACTGAATGTTTAAAACCAATAAACAATTCTCTAAATGTTGTTAAAGAAAATTAGTGCAATACAGGCTTAACTGCTGAGATTTTATTTAAAAACTAGAAATAGGTCCATGGGACACCGATGCCCAAGCTGAAAAAATCAGTGTAAAACGGGAAAAAAAATTCCTAATCGATATGCACATTTTGATATCATAGGTAAGCATCCTGTAAAGTTTGAAAGAAACGAAGAAAAACTGTTGGAGGAGATACACACAAGATATTTTAACATAAAATTTGATGAAAAAAGGGCCATAAGTCCGGTAATACTAGGTCGATTTTGATGCAGAAATAAAATGCAAATCTTGACATCATAGGTAAGCATCCTGTAAAGTTTCGAAGTAATCGGTTGAAAAGTGTGGGAGGAGATAGACAAACAAACTTTTCAGCACGGACGACATACATACATGTATGAGGGCCGTCCAAATACGTGGACATGTGTATTAGTTAATACACTTTTTTAAATCAAGTAAATTAATTTATATGGCAATAAAGGTTTACCTTTTCATGTTCATATCAGTAAATATTATACAATTATTTGAAACAGATTCCAATACAACTTTTTACAACCCCACTGTAGCCACTAATAAGATTATGTATTAGTCATGGTTTGCATTAAATTAATAGTTTACAGCATTGTTGGATAATCATGTTTTGTAAGTACACTGAACGACTTTAAAAACGCAACAGGGAAATAAACTAAGATAACTGACTTATTTCAATTCATTAATTTCATCTATTCTATTTAACCATATCTACAGTTGAATTGCTGAAAATTTCATTCAAATTAATCAACATTAAACTTGTTAAATTCAAAATATAACAGTACTACCTACCCACAAGAGCAAAAGTCACAATATCCACCATTAGCGACAATGCAAGCCTGACATCTCCTTGGCATATTGGGATATACCCGGTATTAGTTTTGTGACTTTTGCTTTTGGGGGTTGTACGGTTGTACTGTTATGCTCTGTTAAAACAAGTTTATTGTTGGTCAATTTGAATGAAATTTGCAGCAAATCAACTGTAGATATTGTTAAATAGAATAGATGAAATTAAAAATTAATTTCTATTGAAATATGTCAGTTATCTCAGTTTATTTCCCTGTTGCGTTTTTAGTCGTTCAGTGTATATCGGAAAGAGATCATATGAATTCGATCAAGTTTAGCGTAAATATTCGAAGTATTTAGAAAACAAATGGCAGTCATTTATTAAACATATATTGGTATTCTTAATTTATTAATATATATATATTTTAAAGAAAATATGTAAGCTTTTAAAGATTTAAGATTTTGTATTTCATTTTTTGCATTACCTTTTTTGTTTTATTAAAAGTTCATATTATTTAATATTTTATTAACATTTTAATGCTCCGTGATTTTTTCTGATGTTGTTAATTTCAACTTAAAAGCAAGGAAGTATTTGTCTGCTTATTTATATTTATCATAGTTCTTCTTGTTCAATATCAACACAATTTCATAATTGTAATTTTGGAATACCAGTGACAATGCTACTTTAGTTTTGTGTATTTTTGCCGATGATTTTCCTTTTATTTCGCCATTCCCGAAATGCAGTTATAAAAGAAAGACGTCCCATTTTGGACTGCTCCTAACAAGGGTTTCTCACCCTATTAGATCACGCACTGCAACATAACAAGATATGGTATCAATATTTTTTTTCAATCATTTGATTTCTTATGAGTTGGATTACGAGCATGAATCTTAAAGATCTACGTCAATAAATGAGTTTGATATCGAAAAAGTCCATGTATTATTTGAACAGTTCTCGTACATACGTATGGAAGGATGGAGGGACATGTGTGTAACGCTGTATGCCCATTCACCATTCGGTGTTGAAATAAAAAACGTTTTTAAAAATTATTATGTAAATATTTTATCATGTACCGATTATAAATTTTATTTAAAGCAAAACAAATTAAAACAAGAGGCCCAAGAGGGCCTGTGAACGCTCTACTGGCTGTTATACCATTGATGAATCGAGTCGTACTACATGGTGTCTAGAGTGTACACAAGGTTTTTCAAGTATTTGACCTAGTGACCTAGTTTTTGACCCCATGGGACCCATTTTCGAACTTGACCAAAATATAATTAAGACAACATTTCGACAGTTTCATCAAGATCTGGTCAGAAATATGGCCTATAGAGTGTACTAGTGACCTAGTTTTTGACCCTGTGTGACCCTGTGTGACCCATTTTCGAACTTTAGCAAGCTATAATTGAGACAAATATTCTGACAAAATTGCATCAAGATCGGGTCAAAAATATGGCCTCTAGAGTGTTTTTCCAAAGTTTGACCTAGTGACCTAGTTTTTAACACCCTGTGACCCATTTTTGAACTTGACCAAGATATAATTAAGACAAACATTTTGACAAAGAGTGTACACAAGGTTTTTCCAATATTTGACCTAGTGACCTAGTTTTTAACCCCATGTGACCCATTTTCAAACTTGACCAAGATATAATTAAGACAAACATTCTGACAAAGTTGCATCAAGCTCGGGTCAAAAATATGGCCTCTAGAGTGTACACAAGGTTTTTCCAATATTTTACCTAGTGACCTAGTTTTTAACTTCATGTGACCCATTTCCGAACTTGATCAAGATATAATATATAAACAATCTGACAAAATTTCATCAAGATTGGGTAACAAATATGACCTCTAGAGTGTACACAAGTTTTTTCAAGTATTTGACCTAGTGACCTAGTTTTTGACCCCACATGACCCATTTTTGAACTTGACCGAGATTTCATTGAGACAAACATTCTGACAAAGTTTCATCAAGATCGGGTCAAAAATATGGCCTCTAGAGTGTACACACGGTTTTTCCAAAGTTTGACCTAGTGACCTAGTTTTTAACACCATGTGACCCATTTTTGAACTTGACCAAGATATAATTAAGACAAACATTTTGACAAAGTTTCATCAAGATTGGGTCAGAAATACGGCTTCTAGTGTGTGTGTGTGTGTGTGTGTGTGTGTGTGTGTGTAATTCTAAGGTTTATAGTCCGTCTGCCAACGAACACATCAAGGTATACCTGACGCGATGGGCACAATAGAGTCTGGACTTTTTATACGGCTTCTAGAGTGTACACAAGGTTTTTCAAGTATTTGACCTAGTGACCTAGTTTTTAACCCCATGTGACCCATTTTCAAACTTGACCAAGATATAATTAAGACAAACATTCTGACAAAGTTGCATCAAGCTCGGGTCAAAAATATGGCCTTTAGAGTGTACACAAGGTTTTTCCAATATTTGACCTAGTGACCTAGTTTTTGACCCCACATGACCCATTTTCGAACTTGACCGAGATATCATTGAGACAAACAATTAAGATAAACATTCTGACAAAGTTGCATCAAGCTCGGGTCGAAAATATGGCCTCTAGAGTGTACACAAGGTTTTTCCAATATTTGACCTAGTGACCTAGTTTTTAACTTCATGTGACCCATTTTCGAACTTTATCAAGATATAATTAAGATAAACAATTTGACAAAGTTTCATCAAGATTGGGTAACAAATATGACCTCTAGAGTGTACACAAGTTTTTTCAAGTATTTGACCTAGTGACCTAGTTTTTGACCCCACATGACCCATTTTTGAACTTGACCGAGATTTCATTAAGACAAACATTCTGACAAAGTTTCATCAAGATCAGGTCAAAAATATGGCCTCTAGAGTGTACACACGGTTTTTCCAAAGTTTGACCTAGTGACCTAGTTTTTAACACCATGTGACCCATTTTTGAACTTGACCAAGATATAATTAAGACAAACATTTTGACAAAGTTTCATCAAGATTGGGTCAGAAATACGGCTTCTAGAGTGTACACAAGGTTTTTCAAGTATTTGACCTAGTGACCTAGTTTTTAACCCCATTTGACCCATTTTCAAACTTGACCAAGATATAATTAAGACAAACATTCTGACAAAGTTGCATAAAGCTCGGGTCAAAAATATGGCCTTTAGAGTGTACACAAGGTTTTTCCAATATTTGAACTAGTGACCTAGTTTTTAACCACACATGACCCATTTTCGAACTTGACCGAGATTTCATTGAGACAAACATTCTGACAAAGTTTCATGATGATTGCATCAGAAATGTGGCCTCTAGAGTGTACACAAGCAAAAGTTAATGAACGGACGACGGACGGACGACGGACAACACACCATCCCATAAGCTCTGCTGGCCCTTGGCCAGTAGAGCTAATAATTCATAAATATCGACTGTATGCTAATGCCCTGTAGTTTTCAAAACAATTTAAATTTTCGTTATTTGAGGAAAACATGAACAAGGGTGTCAAAAGCTATTGTTAAAAATTCAGAAAATGGAAGGAAAGGTACTGGTGTGCTTTAGCTATTTCGAGATCAGTATGCCTTTACCACTGACTAGAAAAAAATATCAGCAACAACCTGCATTTTTTCTTCACATAAATGTTTTCAAAATAATGTGGAATTAAAAGTCGTTACAGTTTGAAGACATATATCCAAATGCTACCTGGTCAGTGAAAAATAATGAAAAGATAGCTTATTTACTGCAATAAACACGCTCGTTGACCAATTATACCAGGTACGAGGCCTGACTAGAGTTTTTTATCCTCTGAACAGAAGTTATAAAAACTTTATGTCGGAGGGTAAAAACAAACGACATTCGAATATATTTTTTTTAAATCCAAAAATTCAGAAATTATAAAATAATTGTCAATTTTGAATGCCCCATTCTATGAAACATTTATCAATTATAAATGCCTTCAGACAAAAATTCAGCAAAAATTGCATGTCTTCTTTAATGTTATACGAGTTGAAATTTTGTTTACTGACTCAACGCATTTTTT
The DNA here is from genome assembly GCA_037043455.1 of Cyrtodaria siliqua. Taxonomy (NCBI): domain Eukaryota; kingdom Metazoa; phylum Mollusca; class Bivalvia; order Adapedonta; family Hiatellidae; genus Cyrtodaria; species Cyrtodaria siliqua. Next base: position 54,272 of record JAWPHD010008154.1, read on the forward strand.
TCTCAAGGCTATTTAGAGCTGACTCAGGAAGATTGGGAGGATACATGAGAATCTGGGAACCATGACCTACTATCAAATATATGCCTATGGATCCTTAACCCTTAACTCGTTAAGCACGACTAAATAGCCTTTGCACCCATTGTAAGCCCAGATCAGCCTGCGAGTAACTCGCAAGCTGATCAGGGTTTACAATATCCGGCTGATCGGTCATTTTCCCCAAAACACCCCTTTGTCACATAAATGGAACGGTCTTAATTCAAAGAAAGAACAGTCCATTATTTATATGTAACAGGTTAAGGATTAATGTACACAGGGCCGCACAGATGTCCCCATTAGATAAATGAGGCTAAGGAAAATGTCTTGCCAAAGAACCCACCTGAGAAACCCTGTGGTGGTGGTGAGGTTCCAGCCCTCCAACTCCAGATTCTTAGTCCACCCTGCTATCCACTGAGCCACACTGCCTACATCGTAGGTGTGAAGATCAAGCACTATCAATGCATTAAAAAATTGCTTTGTCATCATTCACAACACATTATGTAAATTGAAGTTTCAATTTCTAACTTTTCTTAACAGTTATCAGGGTGGCGAAACCATATTGCTTTTTGATCAGTTTCATGGCAAAAATTGTAAACAAAGCACTCGATTCATGTAGGGTTTTTCTTCGCAACTTTCTTAATATTTAACCAACTTTGTTCAATTAAAGCACACATACCCTTACAAGGTCAACTCTTTCCTCCGCTGCTGAGGGCAATTTGGTTCATTCAGTACTTTCTGAGATTAGCCCTCCTAAAATGTACACATTCATAGACTTCTTTGGTTTCCACGACTTTGGGAGGGCTAATCTCATAAAGTAATAGATAAATTGAATATTTTGCAGCGGAGAAAGAGCTCACTTTGGAGGGGTATGTGCAATTTAGTTGAATACAAATCGATAAATATTAAGAAAGTTATGAAGGGAACACCTACTTGAATCAAGCATTTTGTGACTTATATGTCATGAAACGGATCAAAAAGTCACATGGTTTCGCCACCTTGGTTATATGAGCTGCTGTTTCCCACACACTCTAGTTTAGTCCTAACTCATCTTCAAATTCCTAATAATAGTTGACTGCAACATCCCAAGGACTTACTTTGCTGACATGACACTTTAAAATTTAAATATAAACATCATTATCATGTATGCAATCGTTAAACCATTCGTCAATGTTAAAACATGTAATGTATAGAATTGATATATACAAATAAAACAACAACAATGAAATACCAACAATCCTAAAGGCCAAAATATCATAATGTCTAATGACTTATTAGTTTGTGATTCCCTCAGGGTCATGACCATATAATACCGAAACCACCACAAAACAATAGATAACGTACCTAGCTTTTTTTATATATGGTTGACTCGGGGAAACAAAACTTACTTTATACAGGCCTTATTAATGGAATGAAACAAACATGTATCTGGGAAGATAACAATAAACAAATGTATAACTGAGAGCAGATAACACACTTTTGAAAAATTAATCCATCAAAAGTTGTTAAAAGTTTGCTAGATTTTTTTTAAAAAATAAAATAAAACGCATCGAAATAATATCAATAAAATTACTTTTAATTTAGTTTTGCCTGAAATAAGGTTTTATGCCTTGACTAGATAGCTGCGATTTCATTGGTCAATGTATTGAGTATCCTAGGCAACAGTAGTTGTCAAGAAACTGCCACAGGAATGGTTGGTTTCTGCTGATATATGGCCACAGAGGCGATGTGCTGGTTTTGCATGATCTGTAAAAAATAAATATAAAACTTGAAAATAGTTATTCAAAATTAGTCATGTTTTACTAGATATCTTTGAATAAATAAATGAAAGGATGGTGTTTTTAGAACCTTTCAACAGCTTAAGTCAAATCAAGTTTGAATCTAGAATAATAAGCAAATAATGACATAATGGGAGTTGAAGATGATTCCCGAAAATTTATATATATACATATTTTATTTTATTTTAAACATATTTCTTTTAAATCAGTTGCGAAGCAAGTTCTAGCAACTAATATTAATAACTCTTGATGGCTTCCTGGGTTGAACCAGTACTAAGCAATGTGGATTAATTATCTCGCTCAATGACAAATAACATGGCTATGGCGAGAATCAAACCCACAACCTCTCAATCTCGAGTCTGACACTCTACCACTGGACCACACACTACACAATAAATTAGGCAATCAACAATGGGTGATTTAGAGAGACATAAGGTCATCAGTTGTTGTGTATATGAAGTTTGGGAACAACCCATTCAAAACTGTTTGAGAAATGATAGTAATAAAAATGTGTTACGGGACGCGAAGGAACAAAAATGTATTACGAGACGCCATGGGATGATACGGACAACGTGATTCCTATATAGCCCCCACTTTATGGAAGCGGGTTATAATTACGAAGCCGGTTTAGTATATTTTACCATCATCAGTTTGCAATACATGAACAGTTCTGTAAGATCCTGCCTTGAATTCACCAACCATTCTTGAGAATATTCTTAGCCCAAGTATGCAAATTTCAATCACACATATTTCTATAAGTTTAAAGGATAAACGTTCATAAGAAGCTGCTATGTATAGATGTGATAAATTCTAATGAATAGCAACTTCATACGACTGTTTATCTATGAAGGTCATGGGAATATTTGTGAACGAAATTTTAATACTTGAGCTAAGTCTAGGAATAGTCTGAAGAATGGTTGGTGAATTCCCGGCCAGGTTTATGTAAATTGTTTGGTCTCTGAGTGTCACCAAATAATGTTGCGTGCCTCAAACATTATGTTATGTGTAAATCAACTCCAAATGTGTCACTGATGTAACAGTACGTACCTCAAAGACCATATCCTGCACACCAAAACAGAAGGTAGAACCGAATGGATTGCTGGTGTTGGTAGAGGATGCCCTGTTCAGGATCACTGGTCGATTGTCTGCTTTCACCAGGTACTTTTGCACAGTTTCCCACTAAAAGCATGACAAGTAATCAAGTGTACGCAAAGTAATGAGCTACAATGTGCACTTCAATAATTCATGTAGGATATGTCATGTAAGAGAGAGTTTTGGATTCATTTTCATTGAGAAATAAGAAAGTCTGTTTCATAAGATTTTATATATTTTTGAGATTTTGACATTCATGACAAATTATCAAATCTTCTTTTTAATACATACACAGCTTTATATTTAAAAGTTTACATTTCATTGAAAAGAAAACAAACGCAATGAAATTATAAAGTCTTATTTCAAGAAATTTTCGATATTTTTAAAACACTAGTGCTGATTTAATATTGAAATTTATTAAGCAAGTTGGCAAATATGAGCATCATATCATTTTTACCATCATGTTTATTTAATTCAATAATAAATTAACAAGAATGTAAGATTCTATTTGTAACACGACTCATAATGTCACATAACCTCAGTAAGCGCATCAACGTGAAATCACTGATGTTGTGATACTGGCAGTGTGTTATGATATTTATATCATGGCTTTTTTACACTCACACAAGTCATATTATATTTGATAATTCAATATATTGCAGTTGGCATAATTTATTGCAATATTGGTATAATTGTAGAAAGCTGGGCTTTTTTACTTTATGCAGCAGATTCCTGTAAGAGGCCTCTTCCCAATTGAAAACTGGACTATTTTTCGCCCAACTGTGGCTGAAGTCTTTCCCAATCAGAAAACAGCAGTCTCTCAGAATTTGAGAAAAAGCATTAATTCTGCAATGTGTTTTTATCTGTTAAGTCAGTTCTAAGCATTGGGTAATTATAACGGATGAAAATGCAAGTAAAGCATAGTATTGTGATAATAACTTAATTGATCAAATCTTATATCTTTCCCAAAATGAGCAACAAGCATGTTTTCCCCCCACAAAATGGACAGCCCTGTGCATCTTCCAATTTCGTGGAAAAAAGCCCTGAGAAAGCATACTGCAATACATGCCCGTATCTAAGTTGTGTCATTGTATATACGGACTTTGAGGGTATAGGCCACTATCACCAAACAACATGAGTCAGGATCACAGAAGATGATGTTTGTGTGTATGAATAAAGACTCTCCATCAACATAGAATCCAGAGATTGTTGGTTCGAGTCTCACCAAGGCCACTGGACTTCTTTAAAATATGTGTTGATGAACCATTATTTAACAATTTATCAATGCAAAATACTACTATTCCATGACCAGAGGTTACATCCCCTTATCCATTTAAGATTAAATCATTGTAGACAGGATTATATATAGATTATTTTATTTTAAAACCGTTTATGATTTTAACCACCACTTTCACTTTGTTGAACGTTCTCAGCAAATGAAGTCGACAACCTAAACACTTTATTGGTGCCAGAACTCAATGTCACAGTTAGTTACTTTTGTATTCCGAGTTACACAATAATGAACAGTTACTGAAAATGAATGTTCTTCTACTGAGAAATCCAGACTTTGCATCCACAGAAATGTAATATTTAGATCAGCCTCCAGAGATGAAAAGGATTCTACGGCATCGAGGTTCATCCCACTCGTACTGTGACGTTATTTCCGTTCTTTTACACACCCGTAACATGATACAGCCTGTTTTCAGTCTAAATCTAATGAACAAAACAGTCAAGTGATGTGTCCCAGTCACAAGCACAGCCGTCTGCTAACATTTCTCAAACCCTTAAATGGACACACGGCAATCTTGATTTTTTTTTTAAAACGGCGTCCCGTTATTTTTCTACGCACTTGCATTTGTGCAGGTAGCATGTAATCATAATTATTATATGTATATTAGCGACAAAGCCTCTGTACCAGACGGCAACCGCTAATAAAGGTATTTACAGAAGATCGGTTCTACCACGTACCTTTGAGTATGCTGTAATAATGATTTCCTCCTCCTCCACCTCCCCGGTCTGGGCCAGGGGCTGGGGCTTCTCTCGCTCTACAACTACTGGAATCTTAAACTCACATCTACAATACCTACAAAACACAAAACAACACTTGTCCGTTTAACTACCTGTAAAGTTGGACAAATTCCAGCCAAGCTTATTGCCCATGGTTGGCGAAATATCACAGGCAGTATTATATATGTTAAAGGTGAAATATAGCGTGTTTTTTGAGCATATATTCTGAAATATATGTATATAATATACAATCTGTTGAAATATTACACTTATTTGTTGTCCCGTTTTCTCACAGTAGCCAATTTTAATTCATAGCGCACACGCTTCGAGTTTCGCCCTTTTTGAAGACAGGTAAGTGTCACGTGATCCTGTGACGTCATTGGTACCAAACGATTAGCGGTGTCGCATTGAGTTGTATAGTATTGTCTATGTTGGATTAAGTTTTATGGTACGTGTTAAAAATGCCGTGTGCTGTAGCTGGGTGTCAAAGTGTGCATAAAAAAGGAAAATCTAATAACATCAGTTTCTTTCGTTTTCCTAATCAGGTTAATGATAGATTAAGGTTTGAAGTGTGGGTGGACCGCTGTCGACGAAAATCGCCCGTCGCGTCAAAAAAATGGGAACCTTCGAAAGACGCGCGAGTTTGTAGTAAACACTTTGAGTTGGATTCGTGGGAAGTCCATCCTTTGGTTTCATTTTCATTGAATTTGGAGGACAAACGGCCATGCAGATTAAAAACAACAGCGATACCAACAATATTTTCTTACAAAAATGAGAAGTGCCTAACCCCGCCGTCTCCGTTTTATTCGCCGATTCGACCGGCGTTGAGGAATAAATTATTAAATGAGGTAGGATAGAAGTTTTTGTTCAGTTATCTTAGCAATTCCTCGGGTATGTGTATGATAAATTGTAGAAAGGTATATAGTCTTAGATCTGTACATCGTGATTGTTTAGCTGTTGAATTAGATGCATGTGTCTTACGTGAACGGCGCTAATATAATGTAGCCGTCTTTTTCAAAAGATTGCTAAAAAGGTTTAGCATATAAATGTAAATGAATTCGGTGAAATAAACACTGTGTCGTTGTTTGAATATATATTTTGTAGTATTTTGTAATTTTATTTGGTTTTAAATTATACACCTTCTTCTTCCAATAGTGTTATAGATTTATATAGAGTTATATATCGGTCTCTGGATTTGAAAATAATGAAAACATGTTTCATGGATGTCTATTAAAAGGCAGGAAATTGATAATGTTACTAGCTATTATATTAGTTCAGTAATGTTGCATGACAAAACAACAACAATAACGGCATTTACCTCATGCAGTAAGTAAACTAAGTGCTTTACAAGCATTTATATATACTTTATATTCTAAATCAAAAATTTGATCTGTTAGGTCTTTTTTTATCGATCTCATAATACATTTTAGTATATTATTTAGATCATAGTATTTTTCGCTCTTCGTGCACGCTGAACTAGTTTCTCACGCATCATATATCCGTCTTGTGCAATACGCGGATCGCCGCGGCGGTATTGCACCGCTCACGGCATTGCAAAATACAGGAAATGTAGACATATCATAAAACTACGTTTCCCTAAATGGTGCGTGATTTTGTCATATACCGACGTATATACCCTGATTAGGCTGTACTTCAATAGGGCACCGCAATAGTTGATTAGTCGGTGTGTGGTATATTGTTAGTTGGGGGGCACGTGGAGAGCGTGTCATACTGCAAATCCGAATCTCATACACCACTATAGAGTGTTTGGAGGCGGCGGGGACTTATGGTATATAGAATACTGTAGAAATTAGATGTTGTTTCATTTAATTTTTTTATTTATCAATTATACTTACTAGACTCTAAATAAATTTTTTCAATGTCTACTTTTCGGTAAAAATAAAGTCCTTATAATCTGACGCTCGTATTAATGTACAAATATTAGACCATGTCCATTCATTCGGAATATACTGCATTTCGCGCTTAGTGTAAATGTACCGAGATATTGCAGCGTTGCTGGTGACTTACAGTCAGAATTTCGATGAAAACAATGCCAACACAACCAAGCTCTTCATTTGCACCTGCACCGCGTTCAACTTCCTCATCGGTTGATTAATCTGAGGTATTTTCATCCTCAGACACGAATTCTGGCTCAAAATCGTAAATTTGCACATTGTGCAACCGTCTTATCATGGGCATTTCATCTGACTCAGCATCATAGTCGCTTAATTCCGACATTTTCACCCACTATACTGTTTTTGCATGCTTTCCCTATGTACAAATGGGTTTGTTTTGTTCCCAATGACGTCACTTCCGGTTTTACGAGGAAGAGTTTTCCCCCTTTGATTTTTTTCAATTTTTTAGCGAAGCCTGTTCGTCTTTTCGGTTTTTATCTTTAAAAACATATTTTCACTAAACATACATCAATAGCATAGTAAACATCGTATTTATAATGATATTTAATAATTAAAAACATATCAACAACGGATTTGTTGATTTAGGACAAATTTCATCTTTAAGGCTTATTAAAAATGAACAATTAACAGTTAACAGCGTTTCTAATATTTTAAAACTTTTTCTACTTTTAAAACTTAGGAATTTACACTATCAAATGAAAAGAACATAACTAGAACTATCACTGAAGGTGATGAATACCCCGGCTTAAATTATTAGTCAAACAAAGGGCCATAATTCTGTAATAAATTAGGCAACTAATAATGGGTGATTTAGAGGGACATAATATCATCAGTTGTTATGTGTATATGAAGTTCGGGAACAACTTATTCAAAACTGTTTGAGGAATGCAAGTAATAAACATGTATTATGCGACGGGACGCGATGATACAAAAGTGTGTTATGGACAAGACGGGACGCGACATTACGGACAAAGTGATTCCTAAATAGCCCCGACTTGACTTTGTGAAAGTGGGGGTATAATACAACTTTTCAAATTATGCCAATTAATCAATTTGATATAATAAAACTCTTAAGAACTAATGCAATGAAACAATATACTTATACAGTCCATAACACTATACTTATACCACCTTTTGAAATTCTCCCAAGTTACCACTGATCAGCTGCAGCATCTAGTGAATGCATAATTTTGGGGTTTTGTTTAGGGATGTATACTTGTCATTGATAGGGAGAAGTGCCAACTGATTTCTGAGAATGATCTCTTTCACCCGTAAAAATGCAAATAAGTTTTAATGACAGCAGTGGTTCAGATCATATAACGGCTCATCTTTCTGTTTACTGTTATTCAGTGAAGCAAGCATTTTAAGATGGCTTCGTTCTCTGCCGCGCAATGCAATTTCGTATATTATCTTATGCATGTGACACAATAAACCACTTCCCCGTATGGGTGTTTTCACTTACATATTAAAATTATAATGCCCAGGATAATTTGTGTGGAGAACAAACTTCTTGACCTTGTGGGTATTGGCGTCAAATAATATATCCTGAAACAATAAAGGTTTGCATGCAATAAATTATTAACAGGAAATAAATTTGAATAGCAATGAAGGTTTGAATTACTATAACACCGTTCTAGTTAGAGAATGGTCGAGACGGGTAACAAACAGATGACACATTGAGGCAAAGTATCCACCTGAATTGACCAAACTAGAGTATCTAACTGTTTTATTGCATGAGTACTTAAGTGAGCTGATAATACAGTAAATCGGTCATGATAATACAGTAAATCGGTCATGCTAATACAGTAAATATGTCATGATAATACAGTAAATCGGTCATGATAATACAGTAAATCGGTCATGATAATACAGTAAATCGGTCATGCTAATACAGTAAATCGGTCGTGATAATACAGTAAATCGGTCGTGATAATACAGTAAATCGGTCATGATAATACAGTAAATCGGTCATGATAATACAGTAAATCTGTCATGCTAATACAGTAAATCGGTCATGATAATACAGTAAATCGGTCATGATAATACAGTAAATTGGTCATGATAATACAGTAAATCGCTCATGCTAATACAGTAAATCGGTCATGATAATACAGTAAATCGGTCATGATAATACAGTAAATCGGTCATGAAAAACATTTCTAAATCCGAAGGACCAATCAGGTGGAAATCACTAATAAAGGATTTCGACAAATATTCTCCAATCGGCACTGGCTGAAGGCCCAGGCTGGGACAGAATACACAACGCTGTAATGCTAACCACTACATAAAAGCAGTCTCGGAAGCTTAGTGGATAAGGCCTTGAGGTTTTGAGCTACAGACCTTTACCCAGCATGGGTTTGCTCACTGGCAGCGGCGTCTGAATGGAAATTTCATCCTTTTATCTCATCTTCCTCTGAGGTTGCTGTCCCTAATAACCAAAATCATGTGTTAATGGGACGTAAAACTCCATTCATTCTTCATTTTAATAAATTCTCTAATATTACCAAATTACTCCCTGTATCAACCACTGAATTACATATTCATAAGAAAAAAGACATACCACCCCCATGGTGAAGTAGTTGTAGAAATAGTCAGAGCATTTGGCCCGGACCCGGCGGTGAGCGTCCGGCGTGTGTATCTTCATCTTGTCGTCGGATTTGTAGAAGACTTTCTCCGGACAACCTAAGGCACTTATCACATCCTGAAGATGAAAATCACTACGTAAGAAGCTGGTACACACTGTTGAGTCGTTCTTCAAAATGAGACTAGAGAACCATAATACACAGACATAAAATAGCATATACATTGGTGTTTAAAACCTGGAAATGATAGCTTGGTATTTTTAGATGTCAAATATCTCAAATGTAGGTATATATTGCGTAGTATGTACGTATATATTGTGTAGTATGTAGGTATATATTGTATAGCATGTAGGTATATATTGTGTAGCATGTAGGTATATATTGTGTAGTATGTAGGTATATATTGTGTAGTATGTAGGTATATATTGTGTAGTATGTAGGTATATATTGTGTAGTATGTAGGTATATATTGTGTAGCTAAATCACCAAGGATAAATGGGCTCGGACTAAGTGCAATCACTGTCGATCTAATATCCATATAGTGAGTGGGCAGTGGTTGCTGTCTGATCTCCAGGGTATGCCTGCTTAAATATTAACAAATCAGACAGAACATGTAGCTAGAGACATTGAACAACTTTTTTTGATAAAAATGACTTTTCAGTTATGTACCATGTACAATGTAGTCGTGTAATCAAAATGGTTTCCTTCTCAATACACTAGAGATGTATACTGAATGTAGTGGAGAATTGCACGAGATCATGTGATTTGCACGAGATCATTGAATTGCACAAGATCATGTGAATTGCACGAGATCATGTGAATTGCACGAGATCATGGGAATTGGATGAGATCATGTAAATTGCACGAGATCATGTGAATTGCACGAGATCATGTAAATTGCACGAGATCATGTAAATTGCACAAGATCATGTGAATTGCACGAGATCATGTGAATTGCACGAGATCATGTAAATTGCACGAGATCATGTAAATTGCACGAGATCGTGTGAATTGCACGAGATGTGAATTGCACGAGATCATGTGAATTGCACGAGATCATGTAAATTGCACGAGATCATGTGAATTGCAGGAGATCGTGTCAATTGCACGAGATCATTGAATTGCACGAGATCACATGAACTGCGCAAGACTGTGATTTGTAAAAAATCACATGAATTGCACAAGATCTTGTGAACTGCACTGAAATATGTCAGTGATCAATATGTATACCTTTATCATGTTTATCAGGTGCATGTATCATACATCATGTAGCTGAATACTTACATTTGGACAATCACCAAATCTGATGATTCGTTCAACAATCTTCTTCCGTGGATCTAACAACTTTCCAGGTTCATTACCTGCAAGAATAATTTAATCCTAAAATGTGCAAAATGTATGTTTCTTTTTTTATTTGATCACAAATTCTGTGCTGTCTAAGCAGTGATTATAATATTTGTATTTGACACTACAGCTACCTGGACATGAACTATCACGAAAATGTCTACTTGTATTAAACTACTGTAAGAAATGATTATTTAGCGTAGTCCAAATTTTGCGCATTAGACGATTTTCGAAGCTTTCGGGCATATAAGCGCAATGATGAATTAGCACTCGGCCCTAGACTCCATTTTAATTTAGCGCTCTCGCTTGCTCCGCATAATTTATGCAATTTCCGATTATTCTCGATCATTCGATTATCCTGATCGGCAGTTTCGTTGTTTTCATTTGTTAATCCTGCCTTCTGACTGTCAACAAAATTGTTTCGTATAAAGCATTTCCATTTCTGAGCAACACATCTTACAAACATGGCAAAACCAAACCCATTGACAATATGATTTAGACACTGATAAAACGTTGTTGGCGAGTTAATCCGTAATAACCACGGAAATTGCCGATGCTCATTCTATAAACAGATATATTATGCAACACGCCAGAATAACAGTACACAGACGACTAATTTATGTAACGTGCTCAAGCTTTATACAATTAATTTCAGTGAGACATTATATTACTTTGTTAACTGCAGTTTATATTGAATGAGTAGTACTCTTCTCGTTGAATTAGGAAATAATATAAAGAACTGCACACTAAGTATAATCATTCACAATCGTCGTGTGTTGAAGGATTCGGAAAAAATAGATGACTTTTGGTAAACAATCTTTCTTTTTTAGCGGACATCTTGAATTAGCGCACAGACAACGTCAGCTAAGAGTGCTAACATAAGATGTCCGCTAAATAATCATTTCTTACAGTACGAGTCTGATTTGCTTCATATATGATTTTTGGCTGCTATACTTTTTTTTTTTTAAACGAAGCTATCTCAAGACTGGTAGCCTATCGTAACAAATTTCTGTAATTCAGTTCACAAAAACACGTGTTGCAACTTGCATATCGATAAAAGATATAGATCAAAAGCATGATATCACATTTAGAACGTGATGACCATGTTTAAGTTTCAAATTTGTGCAGACTGTTCCTACCTTCTGTAAACAAGATAAACTTGAGCCCTCTTGTGGCTTTGTTGTCACGTAACACTTCCAAACAATCAACGTAACAGTTGCCGTGGTAACACGTTATAGGTAATGGTGGTGCTCTGTAATGAAGGAAGGACAATCAAATCAATCTTATCAAACTGTTGCAGGAAAGCATGCTGTTAAAATGCAAACAGCGTTACGCACTTGTCTCTATGACAGTGAATACTGTTCAGTATCATTTCTTTAAGCGATTTCAGATATGACAGCTATCATCAAAGTTTAAGCATTGTTGACAGAGAGGCTAGTAAAATACATTGGCCTTTTCTTTTTTTTTTCGAAAAGTCGAGCTGAAAAATGGCTCGAGCCGGACTTACATTTTACAATCTATCAACACGTAATATATCAACAAAGTTCACGCTGATGAGTTGGTTAAAAGTCATCCACAACAATTGTAAAGTATTTATTATTATTTATTACTCATTAAAGGGACACACATCAAACTTAATAAATCAAGTATGATTTTGAAGTGGAGCACTGTGGTCTAGTGGTTGAGCGTTGGACTCATGTTTGAAAGGTTGTGGGTTCGATCCCTGTCATGACCATATGTGTTGTGTCCCTCAGCAAGACACTTTATCTGCATTTGCTTAGTACTGGTTGTACCCAGGAAGACATCGTTACAATCGATGTAAAATAAATAAGTTTAAACTAAGTATCATTTTGGATTAAAACCCGCTTGCATATAAACTGAAAGGAAATAAAATTTAAAGATTTCTATTTTTTCTTCATTATTCTATCACAGTTTTAAATATATTATTTAAAGTCAAATATAATCAACAACTGCTAATATGCAAAAACAAATTGCTTTGAACTCTTAAAATAACATGCTGGCTGCACATGGGAATTGGATCGACTCTGAGCACAGGAATGAAGGTATTGTACATCTGGCCCCATATTCTCGAAACTTTTGAGTCAAAATCTCAGACTCAAGCTGAGATTAAAATCCTACTTAACACAATCTAGATAATCATCAATTACAAATGGCCTCAAAGTTACAAATTTCCTGAAAGTTTCGGGAAGAAAAACAATCACTGAAAAAAGTTACAGCTAAAAGAAATATATGAATTTTGAGCTTGAGCATAAGATTTTTGCTGAGCAAGTTTCGAGAATATGGCGCCAAGTCTCATTATGGTGAACATTTGTGTGAAGACGTTTTTAACTATTTGAAAATCAAAAAGTATTAATTTTGAATATTCAAACTGTGTAGGTAAACTTCTATATTAAGAATTTAATTCACACATTGATACACTTCTATATTAAAAATCTAATTCACAAATTCATACATATCATCAAGAAACTTAAGAATCTAATTCACAAATTCATACATATCAAGAAACTTCTATATTAAGAATCTAATTCACAAATTCATACACTTCTATATTAAGAATCTAATTCACAAATTCATACGTATCATCAAGAAACTTCTATATTAAGAATCTAATTCACAAATTCATACACTTCTATATTAAGAATCTAATTCACAAATTCATACGTATCATCAAGAAACTTCTATATTAAGAATCTAATTCACAAATTCATACGTATCATCAAGAAACTTCTATATTAGGAATCTAATTCACAAATTCACACACTTCTATATTAAGAATCTATAATTCATAAATTCATACGTATCATCAAGAAACTTCTATATTAAAAATCTAATTCACAAATTCATACACTTCTATATTAAGAATCTAATTTACAAATTCATACGTATCATCAAGAAACTTCTATATTAAGAATCTAATTCACAAATTCATACACTTCTATATTAAGAATCTAATTCACAAATTCATACGTATCATCAAGAAACTTCTATATTAAGAATCTAATTCACAAATTCACACACTTCTATATTAAGAATCTATAATTCATAAATTCATACGTATCATCAAGAAACTTCTGTATTAAAAATTTAATTCACAAATTCATACACTTCTATATTAAGAATCTAATTTACAAATTCATACGCATCATCAAGAAACTTCTATATTAAAAATCTAATTCACAAATTCATACATATCATCAAGAAACTTCTATATTAAGAATCTAATTCACAAATTCATACACTTCTATATTAAGAATCTAATTCACAAATTCATACGTATCATCAAGAAACTTCTATATTAAGAATCTAATTCACAAATTCATACGTATCATCGAGAAAATACACTACTAAGCAATAGACAAGTGACAAAAGAACGTCTGTATTCACATTCTTGGCTTATCTAGTTTTCAGAAGACTATTTCCGGAGTATACACAAGTTTCAGGCTTACCTGGTTTCTAGGAGACTGTTTCCGGAATATATACACATTTTAGACACAACAGGGGATGCACCATTGGGGAACTGTAGAGATCCTAGACCATGAGCATACCGAGGCTGAAATGAAACGTTTAAATAGTATCCTATAATTAATTAACTGGACAAATGTTTCGTGTCGCCATTGCTTATTTGAGGTTCACAATCCTTTAGGTAAAATGATGTGAAGTTTTTTAATTTTTTTTAAGTTATGGCCAAGGTTAGGTTGCAGGTTAAAGTGTGACGGACGACAGACGACCATAGCATAGCACACATAGTATGTCCCTAAGTGTCTGACATGCTATGCAGGTGACACAAATTTCTACTAAATGAAGGCCCGTAATCACTTTATTCACTCTGAACATTTTATAACATGGTTTTCTCCCTTGACATATTGGTGACATGCTCTTATACTGTTTAACCCCAGAGATCTGCTACTCAAACAGCTACTTAGTAACAAATATTTGATTGTTACAACTGTTACTAAGCAACAAATAAGACAATAGCAACTGTTACTTAGCAAGAAATATGATTGTTGCCACAGTTACATAGCAACAAAGAAGACAATCTAGTTACACTAATTACCTCAAATTTTGACTCAATAGGAAAGTCAAATGACAAGCCGCGAAAGTTCAAGACGAACAACTGCTTCTCTGAGTTGTACACTGCAGAAAAAAAGAAATGCTAGTTAATCTCGATCATTCAATTTTAGGACAAAACATAAATACTAAGCCTTAAGATGTTTATTATTGGAGATGTTTTTGTTTTTGTTTTTTAATTTTTATGCACTGATAAATGTAAGAATGAATGGTCTTCTTGTAAAAGTCAACTACCTTTTTGTTTTCTATTCGGTTGTACAGACTTCTCATCGCTTTCCATCATGAGTATTAATTAAAGTTTCAATAACACAGCTTGCAACATGTGATAGGACAGTAAATATTTTAAATTTACATCATTATCCCTGAATTCACAGATATCAGATGTATGTAATCAAGTAACCAATAGTATAATATGCGTTCTTGTTTTTCAAAATAAAAAACATTAATTTTGTTTCAAAACCTCCAGGATGTGTCGCCCCGAATGATTGGTCAATCTGTTCTATAGTGGGCTGGATCTGACTTGAATTGAAATGCACGCCACTGAAATACAAACATAAAAGTGTATAACATAGGCAGGCGTCTGAATTTGGAGAGAGCAAAGTTATAAATATGTTTGAAAACTATTCATATTTTACAAAGTTGTTTACGATATATACAGACACTTTCAACCTAAACCCCAACTTGACTTCGGTCTGTATAAGGACATCACTGTCAACATACCCTAATTTCACTTGGGTCTGTTTGGATCTGTAAATATACACCCTAACTTGATTTGGATCTATATAAGGGCACTGTCAATATCAACCCTAACTTGACTTGGATCTGAATAAGGGCACTGTCAACATAAACCCCAGCTTGACTTTGATCTGTATAAGAGCACTGTCAATATAAACTCTAACTTGACTTGGATCTGTATCAGGGCACTATCAATACAAACTCTAACTCGACTTGGATCTGAATAAGGACACTCTCAACATAAACCCCAACCTGACTTGGATCTGAATAAGGGCACTGTCAATATACATACACCCTTACTTGACTTGGATCTGTATAAGGGCACGGTCAACATAAACCCTAACTTTACTTGGATCTGAATAAGGGCACTGTCAATATAAATCCTACATAAATCGGATCTGAATAAGGAGACCGTCAACTTATCCCCTAAATTGACGTGGATCTGAATAAGGGCACTGTCAATCTAACTTGATTTGGATCTGAATAAGGGCTCTGTCAATATAAACCCTACAATGACTTGGATCTGAATAAGGACAGTCAATATACACCCTAACTCGACTTGGATCTGTAAAAGGGACACTGTTAATATACACCTTAATTTGACTTGGATCTGTCACAGGGACACTGTCAATATAAACCCTAACTTGACTTGGATCTGAATAAGGACACTGTCAACATAAACCCTAACTTGACTTGGATCTGTATAAGGGCACTGTCAATATAAACCCTAATTTGACTTGGATCTGTATAAGGACACAGTCAACATAAACCCTAACTTGACTTGGACCTGAATTAGGACACTGTCAACATAAACCCTAATTTGACATGGATCTGTATAAGGGCACTGTCAATATAAACCCTAACTTGACTTGGATCTGTCACAGGGACACTGTCAATATAAACCTTAACTTGACTTGGATCTGTTACAGGGACACTGCCAATATAAACCCTAACTTGACTTGGATCTGAATAAGGACACTGTCAATATAAACCCTAACTTGACTTGGATCTGTATAAGGACACAGTCAACATAAACCCTAACTTGACTTGGACCTGAATAAGGACACTGTCAACATAAACCCTAACTTGACTTGGATCTGTCACAGGGACACTGTCAACTTAAACCCTAATTTGACATGGGTCTGTATAAGGGCACTGTCAATATAAACCCTAACTTGACTTGGATCTGTATAAGGACACAGTCAACATAAACCCTAACTTGACTTGGACCTGAATAAGGACACTGTCAACATAAACCCTAACTTGACTTGGATCTGTCACAGGGACACTGTCAACATAAACCCTAATTTGACATGGATCTGTATAAGGGCACTGTCAATATAAACCCTAACTTGACTTGGATCTGTCACAGGGACACTGTCATTATACACCCTAACTTGACTTGGATGTCACAGGGACACTGTGAATGTACACCCTAACTCAACTTGGATCTGTATAAGGACACTGTCAATATAAACCCTAACTTGACTTGGATCTGAATAAGGACACTGCCAACATAAACCCTAACTTGACTTGGATCTGTATAAGGGCACTGTCAATATACACCCTAACTTGACTTGGATTTGAATAAGGGCACTATCAATATACACCCCTACTTGACTTGGAACTGTATAAGACACTCAATATAAACCCTAACTTGACTTGGATCTGTATAAGTGCACTGTCAACATAAACCCTAACTTGACTTGGATCTGTATAAGAGCACTGTCAATATACACCGCGACTTGACTTGGATCTGAATAATGGCACTGTCAATACACATCCTAACTTGACTTGGATCTGTCACAGGGACACTGTCATTAAAAACCCTAACTTGACTTGGATCTGTATAAGGACACTGTCAATATAAACCCTAACTTGACTTGGATCTGTCAATATACACCCTAACTTGACTTGGATCTGTCACAGGGACACTGTCAATATAAAGCCTAACTTGACTTGGATCTGTCTTAGGGACACTGTCAATATACACCCTAACTTGACTTGGATCTGTCACAGGGACACTGTCAACCTAATCCCCAATTTATCTTTGATAGAATTGTCACTGCAGATAAAATTCACTAAAATATAAAACTATCAATCATAAAATGTTGTTTAAAATGTTTTTGTAACAATGTTTTCTTGTAGTGTAGGTGAACCAGGATATAAGTCTTATATCCAGACAATCAAAACCAAGCATGTTTGTATTTTGTCATGCACTGCATTTGTTAACCCAGATATACATTCAACTCTTTACCAGATTTGTTCAAATGAGCACACCATGCTGGTGCCTAAATAATTCTGGAAAGGGGGGCATTTATTTGGTTTATAACTTTTTCTGCCCATCATAAACCCCATACTGAGTACTGCCTCCTATCCTGGCCGCCATAAACCCCGTAATGAGTACCGCATTATATCCTGGACACCATAAACCCCGTAATGAGTACCGCATTATATCCTGGACACCATAAACCCCGTAATGAGTACCGCATAATATCCTGGACACCATAAACCCCGTACTGAGTACCACCTTTTATCCCGGATGCCATCCTGAGAACCGCCTTATATCAGTCGGATGCCAATATTAAACTGAGTACCGCCTTAAATGTACCGCCTTAAATCCCAGATGCCATAAACCCTGTACTGGGTACCGCCTTATAACAACACGCCATGTAATGGAAGTGAAGGCCCCGGAAAACAATCCTTTTCTATGTAAGGTGAAACTTATAGACAACGAATGAATGGAAACTTGTGAATATGTTGCATTACGAACTTTCGTATAGGCAGGGGAGTTTATAGGGACAATCACGGTACTGAATACATGCATTATCATAGAGACAAGATGTAAAATACTGGCTGACATGATGTTATGCTGATATATGTTTACTGTTGACAGTGAACGAAATTAATCTTAAAATATTGTAAGATTACAATAGTCGTTGTGTTTTTTTTAAATCATGAATCTGAATGGTGAGAAAGCCGCCAAGCTCCACAAGTATCCGAAAACAAAGCCACTGTTGGGTGTAAAACAGAAGGATTTAGTTGAGCTGTTAAGCCCATGTCTATCGTAAAATATACCAAAATGTTATTCCCAGGTCCGGATGGAAAATGGCACAGGCCCATTCTGTTAGGTCCTAAATGACCTGAGTGACTTATAAACACAGACACTCTGGCCACCGCTAGTGCCAACTCTGTGCCAACGCCCTCATATTGGCCGAATAATTACAGAAACTCTGACCAAGCTCTGTTACGCTCTTAATAGACCAAGTGATTTAATACAGACACTCTAGCCACCCATATTGGCATGCTTTTGCTCCACTACTTCAGTTTAGGCAAAAAAAAAAATAGTTTGTTCCACTAACGGCTTCAAAAAAAATAGGGTAGGTAGGTAGGCAAAACTTTTTTTTTATTATTATTGTTATTAATGACATTATTTTTGTTAATGAAAAAACACTTTTAATATGATAAAAAGTACTGGAGAAGGTATTACTACCTAGATAATACATGGTTATGGTCCTTTTTCAATATTTGGTATTATTATATAACCTATAAATAGACGCGTTTTCATTGGCTAAAAAGTAATTTTTTAGAAAAAATATCTAGCGATATTGACCTGTTTTTTTGATATTGACCTGTTTTTTTGATATTGACCTGTTTTATATAATTGTTTTTTTGATATTGACCTGTTTTATATAATTGTAAATTGAGGGTTATATAATAAAACAGTTATGGACTTTTCAGCTGTTATACATGATGTTGATATGTACCAAAAAATCATTATTGACCTCGGCTATCGCCTCGGTCAATAATGATTTTTTTGGTGCATATCACATCATGTATAACAGCTGAAAAGTCCATAATTGTATAATGTATACTGGAAACCCCAGGAGTCGTGGGTTCAAATCTCACTGGAGGAAAAAAAAAATTATTATTTTTCATCTCCATAGGAAACCTTAGTTCATGGGTTCAACTTCTTAAAAAAAAAAAATATATTTTTTTTTTTTGTTTTTGTTTTTGTTTTTGCAATAAAACAAGTTAGCGTTGGCGGCTAAATATTAGGGTCGGTCGGGTTAAACACTTTTTTCTTTTAAGCCTTACTTCTTCGCTATGGCATTGCTAATGCACTCTTAAAGGGACACATGGCAATCTTGAAGTGTTTAACAAGCATTAAAATTAAATCAGCATCTCAATTTATTTATCCAGCATCATTTTGACTTTAAACCTGCTTGCATATAATTGAATAAAGTTTTCAGTTTTCAATTTGCTTCGTTATTATACCACATGTTTAAATATATTATTTATGTACTTAAATCAATATAGTAAATAATATGCAAAAACAATATTCTTAGAAACTATTATACTAATTAATATTAATGAATTGCACATATGCAAGTTATGTAGACAACAAACTGTCCCTTTAGACACAGCGAGTGCCGTGTGTCCCTTTAGACACAGCGAGTGCCGTGTGTCCCTTTTGACACAGCGAGTGCCATGTGTCCCTTTAGACACAGCGAGTGCCGTGTGTCCCTTTAGACACAGCGAGTGCCGTGTGTCCCTTTTGACACAGCGAGTGCCGTGTGTCCCTTTTGACACAGCGAGTGCCGTGTGTCCCTTTTGACACAGCGAGTGCCATGTGTCCCTTTTGACACAGCTAGTGCCATTTGTCCCTTTTTTGACACAGCGAGTGACGTGTGTCCCTTTTGACACAGGGAGTGCCATGTGTCCCTTTTGACACAGTGAGTGCCATATGCCCTTTTGACACAGCGAGTGACGTGTGTCCTTTTTTGTGATATTAATCAGCTTAACCCTTAACCCGCTAAGTAACTTGCAGGCTGATCAAGATTTACAATGACTGGCTGCTGATAAGTCATTTTCCCCAAAACACCCCTTTGTCATATAAATGGAATGGTCTTAATTTAAAGAAAGAACAGTCCATTATATAGTTATATCTAGCGGGTTAAGGGATTTGAAGTGCAAAGGAAGATAGTAAATCTTCTGCAAAAAAGACAACTATAACCTGTTTTCTATGGTGATATTTTTGCCACAATCTGGGAGATTTAAGGAAAAAAAATAAGGGAGATTTGTCCACAATCTGTGAGGTTCTATAAAAATAAGGTATATTATAATTGAGGATTTATCAACTATTTTCATGTGATAAAATAAAGTAGGAAAATGCCATTTATTGCTTTTAAATTTGTTTTCAATTCGTAATTTTTCCAGTGATTTTCCAAATCTCACGATTTGTTTACTTCTGAAGAGACGAAATTCTGAGTTTTGGTCTAACAGAGTGAGATATCACGTTTTCATCAGAAATGCTAATTTGAGTAAGGAAGGAATGAATGAATGAATGTTGTTTAACGGCTCATCAACACAGTATAGGTTATTTAGAGCCGCCCCAGAGAGAGGGGAGTGATACATAGGAATCCGGGAACCTGCCCTACTCTTATTATCAAATAGATTCCTATGGTTCTTTAACGTGTTCGGAGGATAGACCGATACACGGGACCGCCCGGTTTACGTCCCCATCCGACTGACGAGGCTAAGGGAAAATTTGAGTAAGGAAGTTTGATATTAAACATTGCTTATCAAAAGTAAATTATATTGGAGGTGTGCGTTACGTGCAGACAACTCAACAAAAAAACAAGCAAATTAGTATAAACAATACCATTACAGTCCTTACACAATGTTTCAAGCTTTGAAACAATAGCCCCACTCATGACACAGTGATATGATTGATGTCGCGAACATTAGGCGACGTCTTCAGCCAGTACGGAGAGCCTCCGTTATTAATTAATGTAACTATTATCAATAAACATTTTCACTGATGAGTTTGAAAGCAATGCAGACACTAACAGCATGTAAGGTTGCGTGTGGATTGTACAATTACATTTACAAAACATGAAATATTGTCTTCTTTTTTTAGTCATAAATTAATACCACGAATACTATGTAGTGTTTGCCCTACATTTTTTATCCTATCAAATAACCATGATTTCTTAAGTTTGGATAAACTATATAACGATCAAACAAAATTACTTTATCCACTTAAAATAATTAAGAGATCGCTTTTAGTGCACAACTCCAAGAGCCAGGCCTTAATCACAACCTACACACATAATAACAAGAGTTTTGTCACGTTACTTTTACCCCTGACACTTTCAAATATAGAAAGTACAGAAAAAGTAGGCCAAACTCTAAGTCAGTTAGAGGCTATGACATGTATGATGTGAACATTTTGACTTAAGCTCCCATAAGAGTTTCTTAATTGCTAAACTTCACTTCAATGCCTCCACGCCAAAAAAATAAAGCTAAATTTTTTATTTTATTTTAAGGATTCCACTTCATACAAGCATATATACCCTATCCATGGACTTGTACCACAAACCCTGCACCTCCCTCACCCCCATCCACCCCACCAACCCCTACCCCACCCCAATATAAAATGAAAGAAAATGTGACACCTTATTTATGTTATACAGAGTGTGCACCCAGAGGGAAAGGATGCAGACAGGAGCCCAGGATCATCCTACTCTGACAATTGAATATATTATATACCTATCAATAATTATAGGTTATTTAACAGTGTTCTGTACAATACGGATATATATTTGGACGAGTACACAGCTTGGAAAATCATATTGGACGAGCCGCTAGGCGAGTCCAATATGATTTTCCAAGCTGTGTACGAGTCCAAATATATTCCGTATTGTACAGAACACTGTTAAATGATCTTTTTATTCTATACCTCGACTTTTTCCCTAAAATATATTTTGTATTATGCAGAATAATGTTAAATGACCTTTTTATTTTATACCTTCAAAACAATAGGAAACAATGACAACAGGAGCTTTATCGTAACGCTTTATCTAGAGCGCCTGTCGATTCAGACTTTCATTCGGAACCTTTTCACGCGCTTCGGTCTTTATCATAGGTTTAACATGGGACCTGTGAATCGTACAATACGAAAAGAATACGGGTTATTTTGTACGCGCGTGCGTCCCGATACGGGAATATATTGTACGGTCACGTGATTCGAATGAGCGTCTACGATTGGACGTATAAATTAGGTATAGAATAATATATATCTAGTACCTTCATTTTCCTACAATGGAATACAAAACCTTGTATCACCTCTAGAGGTTTTCTAAATCCGATCACTATACTACTAAAAATAGATTTCTGTATCACTACACTACACTACATACGTCGCAGGATGCTGACGTCGACGCATACCTGTGTAGGATCATTACTTGAGTAAGTGTTGTGAAAGTTGCATCACCTCTTGTGGGTACGCCGATATCACATTAGTATAGAGGCTAAAGTCTCTCTCGAGATCCTGCGGATACGACATGTTCACTCGAGGTGATACAAACTACTCTAGTAATAATCCTACCATATTCCTCTATTTCTTTTGCATGCTCTGCGACTATAGTACATGGATCCACCAGGTTAACATCCCCCATCCTAAGTTGGCACTAAGGTTTGAAAAGTACAAGATTGTGAAAATATACTCAAACAGAAAAGAAAATTTCAACAAAATGCAAAAATAAAGCTCTTCTGGCCGCCTCACAGCGGGATGTAGGATGAAGTGTTTGGTACTAGTTACACGCTCAATGTCGAGCAATGCTTCACAATGTTACCTGTTGGTTACAAGACCACAGGACTACGACACCTGCCCCCTCCGTATGACCCAATAATCTTGACTTACCAGTATTTTAACTTGACTTTACTCATATTGTTTACTTCTATGACCTGAAAAACAGAAATAACATTTCATTAATCAAAGTAGAAAAGTAATATGTTTTAAAGGAAAACATTAAAAAGTTTGTTTTCGGACACTTGAATTAAACAAGAAATCCGCGGATTCATATGTCTCACCTAAAGGGGGAGGGACTTAAAAATAAAAGATAAATGATGGTTAAATGAAAGCTTGTACATTTTTAATAACTAAAAACATGGAGTTTACAGTTCGCTGAGATGACATTTAAGTGCATTTGTTTAAAAACAAAAGGCCATTCTATAAAAAAATAAAAACATCAACAAAAGTAGGTCAAGATCAAGACAAAACTATGTCAAAACAAAATAGAATGGTTTGTGTCTTCAAAAGATTAAGCTATAAACTAGGTTTAAAGCATCTAGTGCATAATTATAGTTCATGAGAAAGTGATGTAAATGTAACAATTAAAGTTATCTGCCCTTTGCTTGGATGGTGAAAGTCACATCCACATTTGCTTTTTGACACATTGTGATGTACTACCCAAGAAACAACTATAAGCCAAGTTTGAAAGGTCTAATGCATAAAGTTTGTGAGGAAGTGACCTCAACGCAAATGTTGAAGGTAAAAATTATTAAGTTATCTGCCCCTTGCTTGGATAGTCAAGATCACATTCACATTTGCTTTGTCACGTTGCAATGTACCACTCAAGATACAACTATAAGCAAAGTTTGAAAGGTCTTAGTGCTTACAATTTGTGAAAAAGTGACCTAAACGTAAAAGTTGAAGGTAAAAATTATTTAAGTTATCTGCCCCTTGCTTGGACGGTCAAGGTCACACCCACATTTGCTTTGTCATGTTGCAATGTACCACTAAGATACAACTATAAGCAAAGTTTGAAAGGTCTCAATGCATACAACTTGTGAAAAAGTGACCTAAACATAAAAGTTGAAGGCAAAAATTATAAGGTTATCTGCCCTTTGTCTGGAGTGTCAAGGTCACTTCCTCATTTGCTTTGTCCCATTGTGATGTACCACCCAAAACACAACTATAAGCAAAGTTTGAGGTCTAGTGCATACAGTTTGTGAGAGAATGACCTAAAGACAAAACTTGAATGTTCGCTCAGCCGCCGCCACCGGAAAAACAACACCTGTCTCTTTTTGTCTTCGAAAAGTTTGAAATATCAAGAAATGTGAAAGTTACAGCCAACGTTAAGTTTTCTTGAAGAACAAAACCAGTATTTAACCCATATAATGACTGTCAGTGTGACCTTGACCTTTATATTTTAGTATGGTCATGCCGATGGTGTCATGATGAGTATATATTGTAAGTTTGATGAAGAAATATTAAGAAATGAGAAAGTTATAGCCAATGTTAAGTATTTGTGAAGAAGAAAAAAATGAGTATTTAACACATATAATGACCTTCAGTGTGAACTTGACCTTCATATTTTAGTATGGTCATGTCGATGTTGTCATGATGAGTATATATTGAAAGTTTGATGAAGAAATATCAAGAAATGAGAAAGTTATAGCCAACGTTAAGTTTTCGCGATGGACTGACTGACTAACTGACTGAAAAGTCGACACAAAATGCGTTTTGTTTTTGTTAAACTACAAAATATGAAAACTCATTTTATTTTGTTCCAAATGAAAATAATAAAATAACAATATTTTCTACACTGATAACTGGATAAAATAGTTAGTACAATTTGCTTTAATGTAAGGACAAATGTGTTTCAATTTCATAATAAGGGTGCCATTTCTCTTTCCAATAATCTATTGTTTTGAAAATAATTGAGCCAATTTAGTAAATTTAGTAAAACAGGAAGGAGACTTTAAATAAAACAGACTGAAAAATGTGTATCCCTTAAAAATGTGACCATCACTGAAACAATGATAATAGGAGCCATTTGTCATATGTATTATTGCCTCTTCTGTGAGATAGGCTACACCGATAAAAAGATGGATCAAAATATGAACGCCTGAAAAACTTCCATAAGTGTCAGAGGAAAAGACAGATATCACCCTTAAAATATAACACAAATAAAATTAATGGCAATCGCATGATTTGATTATGATCCCTTTCCAAAAACAATTAATTCACACAGAAACTAATAATGGCAATAAAAAATAAATATGTCTCTATTAAACTCTGGTCAAGCAAAAACTAACCATTGTGTCCGGACACGGGGTCAGTGTGACTTTCAGAACTGGACATATGGACTCAGCACCACCCATATTCGTATAAAACAGTTTTTAATACTCATAAAACACCGGACACAAAAGCAGACGACAATATAAAATTTTACGTCTGCTTCCACTCTTACTTTTATAAACAAGTTTGACCTTTCACTGGTCAATGTAGTAGGGGTCAAAACCTGACCCGACTCAAATTTTTCTTTACGAGTAATCCATTGTCACGCAGCCAGGAGCCACGCGACAAATGGAGACATTTTGGGTCACTTTAGAGCAAAAATACAAAACCTCTTAAAATACTAATTAAGCGAGGGAAAAGAAAAGCTCAAGTAATTGATGTAGTTCTTTACAATAGTTATACCGGGCTAATTTACGAGAAGCCTGAAAAATGACCATTCTTAATGAACTTTATACAGTTAATTATAGCTCAAGTATGGCACGGCTTAATGAAAATATCCAAACATTTCACAGAAAAGACTGATTTATTTTCCAAAAGGAAAATCTGAATAAATAGAATTAAATATTTTCATTATTTGTAAAAAAAAAAAAAAAAAAAAAAAGATTTCTAAAACAATGTGAGTTAAAGTCTCTTTTAAACATGCATTAAAATCTTGTCACTGTTTCAGTGACAACAGTGACACTTAAATTGAGTAATAAGTGACTTAATATTTAATTAATAATTGTTTATTTAGTTAATGATCAGAAACTTTTATCCCATAAAATTACAACACAATTTGCAAGAAAAGATTGGAAACCTTCAACTGTTTTCATACGCTATTATGCAGGATGTGGATCATCTACTGTACGTATTACTTTCTTTCAGCACATCACAGCGGTATCTACTGGCTGTCCTCAGTGAGCTCAATGCTCTACTTTATAGTGCTGCCACACTGGAATACCACGTCACAGACACATGACATGATACCCCACCCAGTCACATTATAAGTTGCCACACTGGAATACCATGCCACGGACACATGACATGATACCCCACCCAGTCACATTATATGCTGCCACACTGGAATACCATGCCACAGACACATGACATGATACCCCACCCAGTCACATTATATGCTGTCACACTGGAATACCATGCCACAGATACATGACATGATACCCCACCCAGTCACATTATATGCTGTCACACTGGAATACCATGCCACAGACACATGACATGATACCCCTACTAGTCACATTATATGCTGCCACACTGGAATACCATGCCACAGACACATGACATGATACCCCACCCAGTCACATTATATGCTGCCACACTGGAATACCATGCCATAGACACATGACATGATACCCCACCCAGTCACATTATATGCTGTCACACTGGAATACCATGCCACAGACACATGACATGATACCCCACCCAGTCACATTATATGCTGCCACACTGGAATACCATGCCACAGACACATGACATGATACCCCACCCAGTCACATTATATGCTGCCACACTGGAATACCATGCCACAGACACATGACATGATACCCCACCCAGTCACATTATATGCTGTCACACTGGAATACCATGCCACAGACACATGACATGATACCCCACCCAGTCACATTATATGCTGCCACACTGGAATACCATGCCACAGACACATGACATGATACCCCTACTAGTCACATTATATGCTGCCACACTGGAATACCATGCCATAGACACATGACATGATACCCCACCCAGTCACATTATATGCTGCAACACTGGAATACCATGCCACAGACACATGACATGATACTCCACCCAGTCACATTATATTCTGCCACACTGGAATACCATGCCACAGATACATGACATGATACCCCACCCAGTCACATTATATGCTGCCACACTGGAATATATAATACCATGCCGTAGCATGGTACCCTACCAATACCATGACCTCAGCCTCCCAGAACTACCCTTTATTATTCTGAGAAACAAGCAAGAGAGCTACTAATGCCATTTTAGGACGTCTTTGGTATGATCCAGCCAGGGATTGAACCCACGACCTCCCGTGTTCGAGGCAGAAGCTCTATATATAGGCCATATATGGTCAATTTTTGTGGTAGAGGCAGACCACCCCGTTGTTCATGGGTAGAACCAGTACTGTATACCTCCCACCATCCATAAGAATCAACACTTTCTCACTTTACAAGTCAAGCTCCCAGTGGGATTCAGTGAGAGGCAAGGAAGTTTTAGACGCAGGGTTTTTACTATCCTGGCCAAGGCCGTTGTCCATAAATGTCCATCAAACACACCAAATTAACTAAACACTGGACCCTTAATTTTTGTAAGATAAAATTCTTCATAAACTTGGACACAGACCTTTATTGCACTAAATATTTCAATCATCCCCCTCAAGAGGGCTTTTAATCAAACTTTTATTTAGTTTAATGGAAAGAAAACATTATCACGAGCCATACCCCCATTGTACACAGCGCACAGACACGCCCCTGATGCTTCCCGATGACCATTTCATTTATCATTAAAACCATCAACACTTAATACAGTCCAACTCTGATTGTCATTTTTACCAAATAAATGGTCATTTCTGCACATAAATGGTAATTTTTACGAAGAAAATGCATTGCAATAAAAAAGTATGCATCTTTTTATTGCGTGCAAAGTTGCATGTCTTTTCAAAGGTACTGTTTTTAATTGTACATAAAACATGACTGTGCTATTTAATATGATTTTGCAATAATGAGGAAAATGTCAATTTCATATTAAAAATAAAAGAGACCCAAAGATGAGCATTGAAGTTACATCTGTCAGTAATCTGCACCAGGTTTAACAGCGGGCGTAAACCATCTTTCCCACAAGGACACAGTCTCATGGAGCATAGACAATAGAATTTGCAGCAACTTTGCAGTTCTGAAGGTGAGAAGGTTCTAGGCCCATTCAGCATATTTTTATCTAGATGTAAATGGAGAGTTGGCCTGGAATGTTCATTCCTGTTGGTGACCCTTTTGTGTTGGTGTGCCATAAACACCAATTCAATTCAACTTAAATTAGGCCAAAAAAAATAGGTGTGTTTCCCATTGCATGCTCTAAACAAATAGGGTAGGTCGGTAGGCATTTTCCTTTCTTTTTTTCTTTTTTTTTGGAGCAAGGTATTGTGAGATTCTACATGTATTTATCTCATAAACCCCATACAAGTTGATGATACAACTGAAAGTTTCTCTGTGATGTCAGTTTACCTCGATATATTGTGATAAATCATTGTTCAGAACAAATTTAAAAAAAAATCAAAAAAAAAATCATAAGTTTTAGGGTTAGCCCCTTAAAAATAGGGTCGGTCGGGCCACCGGAAACACAGGTATTTTATTTTTTTGGCCTTAGGAGATTTTAACAAAAACAAAAAATATAATAATTGGCAAACTGCAATTAGTAGAAAGAAAATAACGTGACATGAAGTCATAAAACATTTCTAATGAGTGGTGATTTCTGACTGGGCGAGTGAATGACCTTTGATCAAGGTTGGACACCAAGACCAGTGTGGTCAGTTTGCGTTATCTGCCATCTTGCTTTGTCAACGATTAGCCATTACACCTGCCCGCATCCCCAGATGACCTTTAATTATAATGTCCAGTTAAAAAGCTTCGGGTAATTACAGCATCACTACCTAAGATAGAAATCAGATAATGGCATTAAGTGGATGAGATAGCTTATAACCAGGAATATTAAAACAGTCACTATCTTCCTGGGGTTTTAATTACTTATAGCATCGAAACCTTGCATGCACGCAAAAGTGCAAGAATATTAGGGTCTGGAAATGGAAACCTAAAATTAAAGCATGCAATTTTGTTTTGCGACTTTCCAAATGATCTGTTAAAGGGACACACGTACAGCAATCTTAACTTTCTTGTTAAACGCATGGCGTCATGTTAGTTTTTCTCATAACTTGCATATTTGCAATTAATTATTAATAATTCATTGAATAATTCAAATTCAATTGTTTTTGTATATGACTAATTGCTAATTATATTGCACCAATAATAAGTGATAGATCCGGTATCTTTTTCTTTTTTTTTACTTTGAAACTGCTTGCAAATAATTAAATTAAAAAGTTATCAATTTGGAGTAAATTTTTTCTTCGTTATATTTTGGTGCGATATAATAATGCTTTTGTGTTGAACACTTCTTCGGCTTTTTGTAGGTGTTTCTTTTACATAGATTTTTCTTACTTTATTACATGTAATTACGTTTTCAATTGATCAGACACTCTCAGTGTTTATTGTGTTACCCTCGTTAAATAAAGTATTTACTTAACTTTCATCCAAGTTTGCTTATCCCTTAACCTGCTGTATACATATATATAATGGACTGTTCTTTCTTTGAATTAAGACTATTCCATTTATGCGACAAAGGGGTGTTTTGGGGAAAATGACTGATCAGCAGGTGGACATTGTAAACCCTGATCAGCCTGCGAGTTACATGCAGGTCAGCCTGCAAGTTACTCGCAGGCTGATCTGGGTTTACAATGGATGCAAAGGCTATTATGGTCGTGCTTAGCAGGTTAAGGGTTAAAGTTTCAAGATTTGTATTAAACATACATGTATGGTGCTACACACTCAGAGCTGTAGATACGCTGAGTTTTGAGAATTTTACTCAGTTTTTTAAATTGTTAGTATCATAACCCATCAACTTCCTACAAATACTCTTAACTTTTAAAAATCATGAATATTATATTTGTATGTTTTGTCCTGTGGAACAGTTTATTCCATATTTCCATGATGAAAATTGTTCCAAGCATGTGTCTAATATTAAGGTCATACAGTGTTTCTTTTGTTTTTACTTAAATTCCATTTAATCAGAATAGTCGTTTCTTTTATTATGTATTAATTCACATCCATTCTGAAAGCATTGTTTACTAATTTTACACAAGTCCCTTGTTACTCATTCAGTTTGTTAGGATTAGTAAATACTCAAAAAAAAATATAAAAAAAATACATAAATTTTATAGAAGTTTAGTTAAAGCTTTAACGTTGTATGTGTTTTCTCTCCAGACAATCAAATTGTTGTATTTCCTGAAAAAAAAAATCTTCAATACTCAAGTATTTGTTTATTTTAATAAAAAATGTGTGCTCCTGGCATAAACACAGAGGCGAAATTACATCCCTAACTTTTGCCTGTAACATATTCTCTGATGCAAGTGAATGTAATAGATCAGACTATTTAATTTCATCACATTTGTCTAACTGCAATTTAACACTAATGATCCACGTCCATTTCACGATTCAATACGCAGAATGACAAAGGGCTACCCTCGCGGAATGGGATTCATCACGTTCCAAGGTTGTCTTAATATAAAATGGCAAGCGTAAGATTGAGCGACTCAAAAGTCGTGACACAATATTGCCGTGGGTCACTAAAGTGTCGACACGAGCCGTTATAATTTTTCTTTCCATTTACAGTACCCCATAATCAGATACACCGATGGTAAAGCTGATGTTATCTAATTTTTTGTCAACGTCACAGTTTCGATCCTCTCAGCTTTCCGACATTGGGTGTTAATAGATTTGACTCTGTTTAACCTTTGTACAGTTTCTCTACCCGAACTGTCGAAAGTTCTCTCGATTTGAAATATGTCATCGTCGGAGCAGAAGACACATCGCCATTGTGCTGCGAGACTCCTTTTGTCTTTAGGAGTCTTAAGGGTGTCTGGAGATGATAGATAAATGTAATACTTTACATCTGAAACGTGCCTTGCCTTTGACACGATATTTCGAAGGATTAATCAGATTTATTAATGCCACTTATTCCGTAATTGTTAAATATCACGACCCATTGCCTTATTATACAAAATGAACATTTTTTACTCAAACTCATTGATTTTTCCTCTCAATTTGTTACAAGATCACGGGAAGGATCAAAGCTTTTAATTTATATCGGATTTGTCGCCATCAAATGTTTGCATGATTTTTACATAAAGACGACAACTTGATCGACTTGAAATGGTATTCATATTTAGTCAATGTGGACACGAGGAATAACGATGGTCAGTTTTTGAAATTTACTCCCAACAGATGGGGTAATAAACAGTGGATTAGATTTACGCATTTGAAATTTTGATGAATTGATTATTCTACATGAATTGAAGTCCTTTCAAACTTACCTTAAGTCTTTGAGAGACGGGGTCAAATATGAGGCGTATTCCATCCTGAGACATATAAATTACCAGATCCATGTTGAGTGGGCCCTGAAATACAAACAAGTATATATAGTTTTAATATTTAATATAAACAAAATCCAAAGATTTGAATTGGTATGATAAAATTACATTTTTTTATTTTTTTACCATACACTTAATTTTAATTTTAAAGAAACTAACCCGCCAAATAATTGCAAAATTACACAACTTGAAATGTGTCCATAGGACACAGATGCCCCTACTTAGGTAATGAACATAAACACTGATAAACACTTAGGTGCGCATCTTCACTTGCTGGTCAATATTCCTGTAAAGTTTGCCGACCATGGTTTAATGGAGGAGGGTGCCAAACAAATTTTTGAAGCGCATACAGGTTTGACTATTTAAAATACATGTAAGTTTCAAGTGTTTGTTTTGTTAAATGTCATTTTAGGCTATGTATGCACAGTCATTTTTTTCCTTATATAAGTTGTACCAAAAAAAGGCACCATTCCCAATAGCAAAAAGTATGTTTTTTCCAACAGCAGTGAAAAAAAATCCTAATCAAAATAAAAAAAAATGAAAAAAAAAAGTTTAAAAAAATGTGTTTTTTGAGTAAATATTTTAGAGAACAGAGAAAGGGGAAAAATATATACTTTTAGAAGGGGTAATGAAATACTAGAATAGAATGTATACATGGTAATGTGTTTGCAAAGTAAAACATACAATATTGCTTTTGTTTGATTGTGAACATTTCTCAATTTAGACAAACCGATGTGAATTTTCCCAATTGAATGGGTACCAGTACCATTCCCAAAAGGGTGAAAACAAATCGCTGTGACATTCCGTTTTAGTGGTGGAGGCAGACCACCCACTTATTCATGGGTAGAACCAGTACTGTATTCCTCACGCCATCATTCTGTAAGAATTGACACTTTCTCACAAGTCAAAATCCCAGTGGAATTCAAACCCAAAGTGGTGAGAGACGAGAAGGTTTCAACTGCATTGTCTTTAACCTTTCGACCAAGGATGCGCTTAAATATCAAAGGTAAATGGCATTAGCATCAGCAGACCCACGCAAGTGTCCCATCTATCAGACAGAGTAGTTCTTTATTATTACTTTGGATCTGATTATAAGAATCTTTCATGGGAGATCTTTTAATTTTATAAAATAAGTGGTAATCTTTGCTGAGTAAAAAATCAAGTTTGACAAAGTATCCAGACATATTTGTCAATATTGACAAAACCTTTCCATCAAAAAGTTGGGACTTAATCTACCAGTTACATATATACCCTATGTTCTATTTATAATCAACTAATTTCTCGAGGCCATAGCTTTAAAATGCCCCCGAGATAGAAAAGCTAAATTTCAAAATGTCTCAACATTTAAAGGGAATATAGCGACACAGCCAAACAATTCTATTATTGAGAGTTCTGGAAAACTTGGAAAAAGGTGAAAGAATTATAATTTTATTGCAATAAATATAACAGTTTGACTCAAGATCAAAAGTGTTGTATAAAGTTTTATAAAACAGTCCCCAGATAAAGAGTACATGAACATTTAATAACCGACATAAACAGACGTGCTTGTAAATCTTCCTGGATGAGACCGGGAAAGTGATCATGTATTTCCGATAGTCAAGATAGTCCCAAGTAGCAAATCTTCCTGGATGAGACCGGGAAAGTGATCACGTATTACCAATAGTCAAGATAGTCCCAAGTACAAGGTCTGTGTCTAGTCCCAAGTACAAGGTGTGTGTCTAGTCCTAAGTACAAGGTGTGTGTCTAGTCCTAAGTACAAGGTGTGTGTCTAGTCCCAAGTACAAGGTGTGTGTCTAGTCCCAAGTACAAGGTGTGTGTCTAGACCCAAGGTGTGTGTCTAGTCTCAAGTACAAGGTGTGTGTCTAGACCCAAGGTGTGTGTCTAGTCCCAAGTACAAGGTGTATGTCTAGTCCCAAAGTGTGTGTCTAGTCACAAGTACACGGTGTGTGTCTAGTCACAAGTACAAGGTGTGTGTCTAGTCCCAAGTACAAGGTGTGTGTCTTGTCCCAAGTACAAGGTGTGTGTCTAGTCCCAAGTACAAGGTGTGTGTCTTGTCCCAAGTACAAGGTGTGTGTCTTGTCCCAAGTACAAGGTGTGTGTCTAGTCCCAAGTACAAGGTGTGTGTCTTGTCCCAAGTACAAAGTGTGTGTCTAGACCCAAGTACAAGGTGTGTGTCTAGACCCAAGTACAAGGTGTGTGTCTTGTCCCAAGTACAAGGTGTGTGTCTTGTCCCAAGTACAAGGTGTGTGTCTAGTCCCAAGTACAAGGTGTGTGTCTAGTCCCAAGTACAAGGTGTGTGTCTTGTCCCAAGTACAAGGTGTGTGTCTAGTCCCAAGTACAAGGTGTGTGTCTTGTCCCAAGTACAAAGTGTGTGTCTAGACCCAAGTACAAGGTGTGTGTCTAGTCCCAAGTACAAGGTGTGTGTCTAGTCCCAAGTACAAGGTGTGTGTCTAGTCCCAAGTACAAGGTGTGTGTCTTGTCCCAAGTACAAAGTGTGTGTCTAGACCCAAGTACAAGGTGTGTGTCTAGACCCAAGTACAAGGTGTGTGTCTTGTCCCAAGTACAAGGTGTGTGTCTTGTCCCAAGTACAAGGTGTGTGTCTAGTCCCAAGTACAAGGTGTGTGTCTAGTCCCAAGTACAAGGTGTGTGTCTTGTCCCAAGTACAAGGTGTGTGTCTTGTCCCAAGTACAAGGTGTGTGTCTAGTCCCAAGTACAAGGTGTGTGTCTTGTCCCAAGTACAAAGTGTGTGTCTAGACCCAAGTACAAGGTGTGTGTCTAGTCCCAAGTACAAGGTGTGTGTCTAGTCCCAAGTACAAGGTGTGTGTCTTGTCCCAAGTACAAGGTGTGTGTCTAGTCCCAAATACAAGGTGCTTGTCTAGTCCCAAGTACAAGGTGTGTGTCTTGTCCCAAGTACAAGGTGTGTGTCTAGACCCAAGTACAAGGTGTGTGTATAGTCCCAAGAACAAGGTGTGTGTCTAGTCCCAAGTACAAGGTGTGTGTCTAGTCCCAAGTACAAGGTGTGTGTCTAGTCCCAAGTACAAGGTGTGTGTCTTGTCCCAAGTACAAGGTGTGTGTCTTGTCCCAAGTACAAGGTGTGTGTCTAGTCCCAAGTACAAGGTGTGTGTCTTGTCCCAAGTACAAGGTGTGTGTCTAGTCCCAAGTACAAGGTGTGTGTCTTGTCCCAAGTACAAAGTGTGTGTCTTGTCCCAAGTACAAGGTGTGTGTATAGTCCCAAGAACAAGGTGTGTGTCTAGACCCAAGTACAAGGTGTGTGTATAGTCCCAAGAACAAGGTGTGTGTCTAGTCCCAAGTACAAGTTGTGTGTCTTGTTCCAAGTACAAGGTGTGTGTCTAGTCCCAAGTGCAAGGTGTGTGTCTAGTCCCAAGTACAAGGTGTGTGTCTATAAACAACTCCTTGTTGTCAACAGGATTGCATGTCCTGTTCGACATACCAATGGGATTTTTTTAATTTTGGTGGAATGGGGTCGGGCCATTTAGAGGGGGAAAAATTTGACATGAATTTGAAAAAGTGGGAATTTCGACAATGTTAAAATAAGGAAGAAAGATAAGTAGTATTTTATATGTATTAAGTCGCAGTCTTTGATTTAATACTAAATTATGCTTGATGGACATGTTATGGGTGGTCAACTACGAAACAACATTTTAAAGTAAAAAAAAAAATTAAAAAATTGAGGGAATTTTTTTCTCAAAAAAGTGGAAAAAATATACTATTTCGAGGGGGAATTGGGCCGAATTTCGCCAAATATTTTGGTTATAAACAACACTGCATACACTCATGAAAGGTTAATTAAAAGCATCACACACCAATCTTGAGGTTTAAAAAAAACTCACAATTTGAATACAAATCATGTATCTAATAATTTTCAAAAAGGTATTAATTTGACATATATTTATTCAAGAACAACGAAACACTCTTGTGGTAAAATCTAAGATATAATCATCATCATCATCATTGTGATATTTAATATTGTTGAACACACACACCATGCTTAACCTTTACCTTTCCTTTGTAAATTCTGTGCCATCATCACATTAATTATGTGAATGAATGAATGAATGGTATTTTACGGCTCATCGACACAAAAATAGGTCATAATTAATTATGTGAGGACCAAAAAGAATATATTCCAACAGTAAGAATGAGATATTTTGCAAGAGACTGGTTTCAGATTTTTACAAGAGACTGGTTTTAGATTTTCACAAGAAACTGCTTTTAGATTTTTGCAAAATATTGATTTTAGATTTCTGAGGTAGACTGGTGTCAGATTTTTGCAAGATATTTATTTCAGATTTTTGCGAGGGACTGCATGGTTTTAATTTTTGCAAGGTTTCAGTTTGAAACTAATGGTTTAAGTCTTTATTTGTGTTTTTTTCATTCCTCAATAATCACAAATTTTTTATATAGACAGATGCATGTTTAATTTTATATCCATCGTCCCTTGCAGATTTTTTGTATTGCCCATTCAACAGTGTTTACTTAGG
Source organism: Cyrtodaria siliqua (assembly GCA_037043455.1). Lineage (NCBI taxonomy): Eukaryota > Metazoa > Mollusca > Bivalvia > Adapedonta > Hiatellidae > Cyrtodaria > Cyrtodaria siliqua. The sequence goes on from JAWPHD010008154.1 coordinate 90,438, forward strand.
AAGGTTGCATTTTCACTTCTGTGCACTGTCTTTTCATAGAAAACAATCTGTGTGCAGCCCAAAGTTTATTCAGATCTTCAGCTACAAAATAAGCAATTTGTTAAACTGCAGCGGCAATCAAGGATGAATCACATAAATGTGTTTTATTGGTGTGGACGACATGTGGCCAGAATGGTCAGCATGAAAAGTGACCACTTGAGCAGTGTTTGTGATGCATTCATTGGGTGGAGTGAACTGACAGAATCCATTGGGTGTAATCATGGTGCCATAATTGGAGCGTTTTGATAAATGATATATTGAGCCAAAGTCTGGTTTGGTACTTGGTATTTGTATAACACATCTTACTCCAGTTTCTAACTAAGCTACAAATCTAAGCTAGCACTAAGTGTTGGCAAAATAACCGATTGCTAGATCTAGAGCAACACAAAGCAATCTTTATTCTTATAATAAGGTTTTTAACAAAATTTGAATATAAGCAAATCACACTGATACATTTTTGAGTTTGAAACGAGTAACTTTTGTATATTTCAAAACAAAAAAAGTAAAAAATGTACCAATTATTTTCGTAAGCTTATTAAGAAAAAAAATAAGATTTATAAATTCCAATTTGTAGGTTCCCGAATTTTAAAGGTTTACATACAATATTTTGAAACAAGTATTGTTAGAGGTTTAACCATATGGCCTAATACAAACCAAGTCATTAACCCGTAGCCCACTATGAATGTATAATGGACTCTCCTTTCTTTAAATTTAGACCATTCCATTTATGTTACAAAGGAGTGTTTTGGAAAAATGACTGATGAGCAGATATTGTAAACCCTGATCAGCCTGCGAGTTACTCACAGGCTGATCTGGGTTTAGAATGGACGCAAAGGATATTAAAGTCGCCCTTAACAGGCTAAGGGTTAATTGACCATCTCTATGATTTTTTAGGTGTTTTAAAAAATAATTGTTTAAAGGGTTAAAAACTCCTGGTGAAACCTGAAAGTATTTTTACAGTGATTGTGTGCTAGATATGAACTGACATCATCTCATTTCATCCTCAACTGAGCAGTAATCAGCGTTTTCTTTACCCAAAATATTTGGCAAAATTCAGCCCCATTCCCCCCTCGAAATAGTACATTTTCCCCCCCTTTTTTGAGAAAAAAATCCCCAAAGTTTTTTTGTTTTTGTTTTTTAAATGTGTTGTTTCTCCATAACATGCACATCAAACATGTTCTTGATGTAAATTTAGTATTCAATGAAAGACTGCGACTTAATACGTATAAAGAAACTACTATCTTTCTTTCTTATTTTAACATTGTCAAAATTTTCCCTTTTTCCAATTTAAGTCAAATTTTCCCCCCACCCACCCTTTAAAGAGCCCCAACCCCATTTCCCCAAAAGCAAAAAAAAACACTGGTAATTGTTCAGTATGTAAATTATTAACCTTTATGATCGATGAAATGAGTAACTATGATGCAAGAACTACACTCCTTATAATCAAATAATGTTCAGAAGCATGTATAATCATTCATAGCATTTTGAAAATGTACATAATTTACACCATTTTCTCCAATACAATCTCAGATCTGTTGGACAAGGAAATGAGGAAGACAATATACTGTTTTTATATCAGAGCGTCAAAGACAATAATTAAATATCAACCACGCATTACATTTTTTTGTTTTTCAACAGCAAGAAAATAATTACCATATTCAACAGCAATTATTAATTACATCATTGCTTATCTCATTCTCTTCAATAATGACTCTAATAACAAACAGCCAATCCAATCCCAGCAAGCTGTTTACCTCACAAAACATGACTGACTGGGACTTTAATGTTTACTCCTCACACCTGATTGGTCAGTTACAAAACTAATAAAAAATCTATTGGCTAATCTGCATGTGAGTCGTAGTCCTACCTATGGCCAATTATGCATATATTTTGCAACAACCTGTAATATTTGACAGCACTTAGAAAATGATGACGTCTCTACGCAAATTACTGACCTCGTAAAGCGTGAACATACGTGCATTATACGCCCTCGGGGCAATCTGTGCTTTGAAACTAATGTTGATGCGTTTAATGACTTTCTGTCAACAACAAAGTGCAGGTGAATTATAGTTACTGAAAATGAATGAAAAATGTTCAGGTAATTATAATAATGCCGAATCAACCAAAAATTACAGATTTTAAAAATAATGGTAAGTACTATGGATGGAGTAATTATTGACAAAGAGTCAGGAAGATTATTTTTTGTTTCATAAATTGATATCTGATAACATCTAAGTATTCATTTGCACTTCAGGATGAAAAAGAAAACATTAGTTAAACAAGAGGCCCAAGAGGGCCTGTGGACGCTCTACTGGCTAACATGGCTTTTATAACATCAATGAAGTGAGTGACTGCCATTTACATTTTTTTGAAAGTTTCGGGCAAAAAACAGCTTTTTAACTAAATCAAGGGCCATAACTAAAGAATCTGGTAAAGTTTGGTAAAGATCAGATGAAAAATAAAGGCCCTACCATATTAACGAGGCAAAATATAGCATGTTTAACTAAATCAAGAACTCCTCTGTTACTGGTCCGACTGGTCGAACATAGAGCTAAAAAAAAAAAAAAAAAAAAAAAGAATAAAAAAATATTTAAAAAAAAAATATTTAAAAAAAAAAAAAAAAAGTTAAAAAAAAAAAAATTAAAACAAAAATAATACATCAATAAAAATTAAAACAAAAATTAATTTAAAAAAAATATATAAAAAATATATAAAAAATTAAAAAATTCCCTATACAAGTCTATGTAAAACATGTGACCCTTAAACAAGCATTGATGTTAAACTGTGACCCCCAGGGCGGGGCCAGATGTGACCCCAGGGTCAGCATTTGAACAAAATTGGTAAAGGAACATAAGCTTATAGCAACAGCAAAATATTAAACCTCTGGCTCTTGCAGTTTCAGAGAAGAAGATTTTTTAAGTTTTTCACTATACATGTCTATGTAAAACATGTGACCCTTGGGGCGGGGCCAAATGTGACCCCAGGGTCACCATTTGAACAAACTTAGTAGAGGACCATAAGCTGATGCTACAAGTAATACATGAGAGCTCTGTGCCATGTGGTTCCAGAGAAGAACTTTTTCAGATTTTCCCTATATAGATTTTTTCTATGTAAAACTGTGACCCCCGGGGTGGGGCCAAATGTGACCCCTGGGTCAGCATTTGAACAAACTTGGTAGAGGACCACAAGCTTATAGCAAATGCAAAATATTAAACCTCTGGCTCTTGCAGTTTCAGAGAAGAAGATTTTTTAAGTTTTTCCCTATACATGTCTATATAAAACATGTGACCCTTGGGGCGGGGCCAAATGTGACCCTAGGGTCACCATTTGAACAAACTTGGTAAAGGACCATAAGCTTATAGTAAATGCAAAATATCAAACCTCTGGCTGTTGTATTTTCAAGAAGAAGATTTTAAAAAAAAAATCCTATATAAGTCTATGTAAAACTGTGACCCCCGGGGCAGGGACAAATTTGACCCCAGGGTCACCATTTGAACAAACTTAGAAGAGGACCATAAGCTGATGCTACATGTAATACATGAGAGTTCTGTGCCTTGTGGCTTCAGAGAAGAAGATTTTTTAAAGTTTTTTCCTATATGTCTATATGAAAAACATGCAAAACCTCAATATACAAACTTTGGACCCCCGGGGCACGGCCATTTTTGACCCCGGGGACTTTATTTGAACAAACTTGACAGTCTAGGCGTTTGAGATCATTTTAAAAGAAAAACTGTTGAAATCTGTCCAGCGGTTCTGGAGAAGAAGATTTTTTAAGGTTTCGACCATATATGGTAATGGCAGCCATGTTGGATGTAGCGCTGACCTAATTTTAACAAATCTAAAAAGCATTCATCTAAGGATCATCCATGTGAAGTTTGGTCAAAATTAGCCAAGCGGTTTCTGAGGAGAAGTCGTTTAAAGAAAAGTTAACGGAACGGACGACAGACGACGGAAGACGGACAACACACCATCCCATAAGCTCTGCTGGCCCTTGGCCAGTAGAGCTAATAATCCCTGTGAAACATCTCGCTTCTTTCAACAATAATTAGCACAGCTCCAGGCTCCATAAGAGTAAAGAAGAGAGTGCAAATATGGTAAAGCCAATTTTCACCTGCATATGTTGAACCTTGCAGTAGCTTTGATTATATAAAATATTGATAGTATTATGGATGGAGTATTAAATTATAGCTTCTTTCAACAATAATTAGCACTGATGACAAAGAAGAGTAAAGAAGAGTGCATCTATGGTAAAGCCAATTTTCACCTTATTATGGCCTAATGGAAAGTATTATGGATGGAGTATTAAATTATTGACAAAGAGTCACGAAGATTATTTTGTTTCATAAATTGATGTCTGATAACATCTAAGTATTCATTTGCGCTTCAGGATGAAAATGAAAACATTAGCTAAATAATCCCTGTGAAACATCTCGCTTCTTTCAACAATAATTAGCACTGACGACAAAGAAGAGTAAAGAAGAGTGCATCTACATGTATGGTAAAGCCAATTCTCACCTGCGTATGTTAAACCTCGCAGTAGTTATGATTATATAAAATATTGATTAGGCCATAATAAATTAATTGCTAGTTTCTCATCCAAATTTAGTTCAAAATAGGGGTGAAATTTTATTTTTTATTTTATAAGACAAATGGAAAATGGCCTCGGCACAAGGCAAAAATAATAAAAACATACTGAGTACTTCCAAGATTGAAAACACATATTTAATAGAGTTTCATACTTTCAGCAATTTTTTTTTATTATAATTACCGGTAATATATATATATATATATATATATTTTATTTTTTTTTGAAGAATTAAAAAATTACCGGGGCGGCATAATAAGACAGGGGCAGGCGGGGATGAGAATCTAACAATTTATTTATTATGGCCTTATATAAAATATAAAACAGCATGTAGAGAAAAATGCCTAAAACAAGAGGTTAATTTTAGATGTCCTCCACTAGCTCACCTGAACAATACAACCTGACTGACAAATTGACCGTCATCAGTGTGATTTTTTTACCCTTAAATAAGTAATGTGTTTGCAAAGCATTTAAGCATACAATATTGCTTTTGTTTGATAGTGAAAAATTACCAATTTATGGAAAAACAATGCGAATTTTCCCAAATGAATGGGTACCTTTCCCCGGGGAAACTTTTAGCAGGAGGAAAAGAATTGACTGTTACACCGAAAGGTTGAAAAAGTTCGCTGCGTCAAACATTGACTCATTTAGATGATCCTGTAGATTTGACTGAATTTGAATTGGATTTTATAGTTGCACCAACAACAAAGGTCTATGGTGACTATCCAGCTTCCATTAGCGGAGGAAGACCCCAGTATTTGTCCATGCCGGGCACCTGGGTCTAACCACTGATGCTCAACAAGCAAGCTGGAGTCTTGATAGCTCCCTCACATAAAGATTCCTGGTCCAATGAGGTCTCGAACCTACAGCAGTGAGACTTAATATTTACTTGTCAACTATGTCAAACCTTTTGTCTTGTGTTAAATAGAATTGTTAGGCAACGCTGGATTATGAAAAAAAAATTATAACTCCAGGTAGAATGCATCAGTTAACTTTCACTCAAAAAAGGATCGATACTTGCTGACTTTCAACTCGAGCGCCTAGTGGGATTCAAACCCGCAGTGGTGAGTGCCGAGAAGGTTTCAAACGCAGCATCAGTAGATAAATATCAAACAAGAGGGACAAAATGGCTTTGGATCGCTCATGATCTTTGCAAAGATGAAAACTACAATTGAATCCATGGGATACGGATGCCCCCACTGAAAACAATGTGTAAAATGTAAAATTTGACGAAAAATGGGCCGTTATGAACTCTGGTAATACTGGGTCGATTTTGATGTCGAATCGTTACGCACGTTTTGTAAGCATCCTGCAACGTTTGAAAAGAAACGGGGGAAAACTGTGGGAGGAGATAAACACACATGATGTTTTAACTTAAAATTTGACAAAAAAAGGGCCATAAGTACGGTAATACTAAGTCGATTTTGACGAAGTTTCGAAGCAATCGGTTGAAAATTGTGCGAGGAGATAGATACAAAAGATATTTTGACGTAAAATTTGACGAAAAAGGGGCCATAACTGCAGTAATTCTGGGTCAATTATGACGCCGAAACGATATGCACATCTTGACATCATAGGTAAGCATCCTGTAAAGTTTCGAAGCAATCGGTTGAAAAGTGTGAGCAAATAGACATACAAACTTTTCGGATGGACGGAAAGGCGGACGGAAGGACAGATGGAAGGAAGGATGGATGGACATGGCTATCGTCATATGCCTCATCGCCATTCGGTGGTGGGGGCATAAAAATGTCAAACAAGCTTAACATTTTATAACAGAATTAGATCGCAGTCAATGGTTAGCCAATGCAAATTCCCACGCCAGCCTTAATGTGTTCAGACGCAGTAAATGTATACATATATATGGTCTGTTAATGCCCAGTAAGTGTTACATATATGGTAATAGGGTGAGGATCTCAATGGTTTCCAAGGTAAAACTAGAGTGTTTTTTTAATAAAACAGATGTCTCCCCCCACTGCATAACCTAGTTAAAATAAGTTTGATAGTGGATGAGGTGCAACCTTGTTAAGATATGTTTGGAAGTAGATGGGGAACATTTTTGGATAACAAATACGCACAGGGGATATGCACAAGCGGTTTAGGAGGAGTTGTAGCGACATCAAATTTAAAGTGAAAATGTCAAAGTGCCATAACTCCCGTCAAAAAACATCGAACTGGAACACAAACGCGATATGCACAACTAGACATTATACCAATTGGTGTTTCCTGTAAATTTTCGACGAATTCCAATGCTTCCAGAAAATTTTCGGCAAAATCAAACCAGCAATTTAGGAGGAGTAGCGGCAACAACATTTGTGACAGACAGACGGACTTCGTGGGAAGAAACATAAATTATAAGGTTATACATGTAGGTGGGATCTCAACAGTTTCCAAGTTATGATCCACAGGCTATTTCTCGTGGGGTGGGGACGGGCTCCACAGCCGATGCTGGTTGAATGGATGTATCCATCTGTTCATGTCCAGTAAGTGTATACCAGTATATGGCTATAGGCTGGGGATGTCAATGGTTTTGAAACTGTGACCCAGGGGCTATGTCCCCAGGGGTTGGGATGGACCCTGAGGGCCAATGCTGGTTGGATGGTTGTATCCGTCTGTTCATGCTCAGAAATTGTATAATATGGTGGGGATCTCAACAGTTTCCAAGTTATAATCCACGGGCTATGTCCTCAGGGGTTGGGTCATTAAGGCTTCCTCCACCCCCAACCCCCACCCCTTACTATGTAATTGGCCTGTTTGTAGTGACATCCTATGATACGTGACAAGCGACCATCAAATCCGTCTCCCAAAATCAATTATCGGCCTGTTTTTCAACGGCTTTCCCAAACAAATTATCTAGTGAAAAATAATAGCACCTTTCATAACATTTTGTTGTTCGGAAAATAAGAAAATAATAAAGCCCAGGGCCTTTTTTTAATTTAATAAGAAAGAAATTAAAAGAAATCATCGATCTGTTTTGCCAACAAAGAAAATTGCGATCTAGATCATATACGTGCTTACTTTTTTTGCAGGAGATGAACACGAGTTGAATGTTTAGTAATTTGCAAGAAAAAATTAAACTGACATTTTCCAAGCAGAAAACTTTGAACGATTTCTTTAGACGAAAAGGTTATTTGGCATTTGTCTTTTATAAAATTGAACGTATTTTATTGTTAAAAAAAAACAAGAAATATCACTGTAAGTGATAAATGCCCCTGAATTGTCCTTTGACCTCTAAGTATGACCTTGACCTTGGAGCCATGGACCTGGATTTGTGCACGACACCTCATTTGGTTGTGGTGAGCACTTGTGCCAAGTTATTTGAAAATCCGTCCAGGCATGCAAAAGTTATTGACCGGACACAATTTGACCTTTGACCTCTAAATGTGACCTTGACCGTGGGGCCACAGACCTGGATTTTGTGCATGACACATCGTCTTGTTGTGGTGAGCACTTGTGCCAAGTTATTTAAAAATCGGTCCATCAATGCCAGAGTTTTTGACTGGACACAATTTGACTTTTGACCTCCAAGTGTGACCTTGACCTTGAAGACTGGATTTTGCGCGTGACACATCGTTTTGTTATGGTGATCATTTATGCCAAGTTATTTAAAAATCCCTGCAGGGGTTGTGACGTTACGGTCCGGACACGAAATTACGTACCTGTTTTTTACCTATAAACTTCAAGTGTAACCTTGACCTTTGAGGTACGGATCTTGGTTTTGCGGGGGACACATCGTCTTGTTATAGTGATCACTTGTGCCAAGTTATTTCAAAATCCCTGCAGGGGTTGTGACGTTACGGTCCGGACACGAAATTGCGTACCTGTTTTTGACCTATGAAGTTCAAGTGTGACCTTGACATTTGAGGTATGGACCTGGGTTTTGCGGGGGACACATCGTCTTGTTATGGTGATCACTTGTGCCAAGTTATTTAAAAATCCCTGCAGGGGTTGTGACGTTACGGTCCGGACACGAAATTGCGTACCTGTTTTTGAACTATGAACTTCAAGTGTGACCTTGACCTTTGAGGTACGGACCTGGGTTTTGCAGGGGACACAACGTCTTGTTATGGTGATCACTGGTGCCAAGTTATTTAAAAATCCCTGCAGGGGTTGTGAAATTACGGTTAAGGACGGACGGACGGACAGACGGACGGACGGTGCGATTACTATATCTTATTAAATATTATTACAAGCCATAAATGTTTTTGTTTGCAAAATTTGCAAACTGCTCCTTCATGCATTTGAATAGAAAAGAATACGATGTCGCGACATCCGTTTGAGGCGCACCTCTTTTAGCCTTGTATGAATGAAATATATGATTTAAAAAAAAATGTGTGGAGTTTATATGCTTACACTTTACTAAAATTTAAAAAACACACAAAAAACAAACACATTAGCATAGACTGTGTTAAGTGACTGACCCTGCCTTATGTGATATTTTTTCCTGACTCCCTTGGATGGTCACTTAAGACAGTCTAGACTGTGTAAGTTTATGTAAAACAAGTGACACTGGGGTGGGGCCAAATTTGACCCCAGGGTCACCATTTGAACAACCTTGGTAGAGACGGCTCGGGTGAATATAATTTCCAGGCAGGGAATGTGAGCCCATGTCGCCTTGAATGTGAGCCCATGTCCCCTGTCAAGAATCAAAATAACAACCAGATGGGTGTTCCACGGAATATGTGTCGCCTGTCAGATAAATGACCTTGACAAACTGTGGCCTGAGTAAGTTTTCGTGAAGAAAAAATAAGTATTTAACCCATATAATGACCTTCAGTTTGACCTTGACTTTTATATTTTAGCATGGCCATGTCGATGTTGTCATGACAAGTATATATTGATAGTTTGTTGAAGAATATCATGAAATGAGAAAGTTATAGCCAACGTTAAGTTTTCGTGAAGGAAAAATGAGTATTTAACCATATAATGACCTTCAATGTGACCTTGACCTTTATATTTTAGTATGGTCATGTCATGATGAGAATATATTGAAATTTTGAAGAAGAAATATCAAGAAATGAGAAAGTTATAGCGAACGTTAAATTTTTTCATGAAGAAAAAAGTGAGTATTTAACCCATATAATGACCTTCAGCATGACCTTGACTTTTGTATTTTAGCAGGGTCACGTCGATGTTGTCTTGAGTACATATTGAAAGTTTGAGTGAAGAAATATCATGAAATGAGAAAGTTATAGCCAACGATAAGTTTTCATGACGGACTGACTGACGGACTGACTGATGGACGCACGACAAAGTGATCCCTGTGTATCACTTTTTTTTTCGAAGACCGACGGACTGACGGACGGACGACAAAGTTATCCCAGTCAAAGTCAGACTCAGATTACAGGCATGTGTGCTTGAAGGTACAGTATCTCAGGCAGCTGAAACAAACTTAAAATCAAAGAGCATGCCCACTTTGACAGCCACTTGTCGCTTTCCTCAATACACTCGACACCGGAGAGACAAATCTTTGACACAGACCGCGACCTCTGTGGTTTTTGCTGTAGTAACCATGTGTAGAAGATTCACTTCCTGTGACGTACTCATGTGACAATTATGCGATCATGACACAGTTTTTGTAACCAGTAACCTATTTCCTTAGATGGCCTATTAGCAAAACGTAGATGCCGTATTATTTTTCTGTTTTGACCCCGTGGGTTAAAAACAATTAAGAAATAATTTTCGTAAGCATAATACTACACTACTGATGTCTGTGATTTTCCAATTTCCCTCGTGATTTTGGTTTGTAAGATTACTACAAGTCTGGAGATGGAAGATGGCTATTACGTCTGCCATATACCGGTAAATTAGAGTTGTAGTATTACCGTAGGCGGAAATGAATGACGTATAATTATATGTCTTTTGGGTTCAAACAACCGACAAAAGTAGAGAGGAGTGTAACAAGAGCTGTCGTAGGAAAAAAAAGCGTCACTTTCAAATACTTTTCATACATAAATATGAGAAAAAGAGGAAGAAAGCCGAAAAACAAAATGAAATTACCACAAATTAGGGAATGTAGCGACACAGCCAAACAATCTTTACTATTGAGAAAACAGAACAACTTGAAAAAGGGTGAAAGAATTATCAAAATCGGATAATAAACAAAAAAGATATGATCATTTAAAGGTCCTGTTGAAACAAATATGGAAGCCGCCATTTTGAGAGCTATGACACAGTTTTAAATGACCATATATGGAATATTTATAAATATGAAAATTTAATGATTTATAGGGAAACAAGAAATCCGTGGATTCACATGTCTCGCCTAACGGGGGCTGGACTTAAAAATAAAAAGGTCAATGATGCTTAAATGAAAGTTTGTAAACATTTTAGTAATTAACAAGAGGTCAATGACCTTGAAGCTCTACTGATTGATTCTGATTTCAGGAAGAAGTCGCTACAGACTTTTTTTTTAAAAAATGTATTTTTAGCCATGGCGGCCATCTTGAATTTCCAGCCGACCTGAAATTTTGCTAGGATCAATTAGACATCAAAAGCAACATTCCTGGGAAGTTTCATGAAAATCCGTTAAGTAGTTTCAGAGAAGTAGTCGCTACAAGTTTTCATTATATAACTCTATGTAAACAAAGATGGCCACTGGCAGCCATGTTTAACGTCGAATCAAAATAATGTTTGACTCCGATAACCATCATGTCATGCTGATCAATTTACAAAAAGTGCCATATCAATATCACTTATAGTTTTCAAGACGTAGTCGCTACAAACTTCTTTTTTAAAAATCTATTTTTAGCTGTGGCGGCCATCTTGAATTTCTGGCCAATCTGAAATTTTGCTAGGATCAATTAGAAATTAAGAGCAACATTCCTGTAAAGTTTCATGAAAATCCGCCAAGTAGTTTCAAAGAAGTAGTCGCTACAAGTTTTTACTATATAACTCTATGTAAACAAAGATGGCCGCTGGCAGCAATGTTTAACGTTGAATCAAAACAATTTTTGACAAGGACCAACATCATGTCATGGTGATCATTTTAGAAAAAGTCCCAAAAAATGTATTTTGAGCCGTGGCGGCCATCTTGAATTTCCGGCCGACCTGAAATTTTGCTAGGATCAATTAGACATCAAAAGCAACATTCCTGTGAAGTTTCATGAAAATCCGTCAAGTAGTTGCAGAGGAGTAGTCGCTACAAGTTTTCATTATATAACTCTATGTAAACAAAGATGGCCGCTGGCAGCCATGTTTAAAGTCGAATCAAAACGATTTTCGACAAGGACCTACGTCATGTCATGCTGATCATTTTAGAAAAAGTCCCATATCAATATCACTTATAGTTTTCAAGAAGTAGTCGCTACAAACTTGTTTTTTAAAACCTATTTTTAGATTTGGCGGCCATCTTGGATTTCACATCAACATGAATTTTTGCTAGGATCAACTAGACTTCATGGGCAACATTTCTGTAAAGTTTCATGAAAATCCATTCAGTAGTTTCAGAGGAGTAGTCGCTACAAAAAAAAGTTTACGGACAGACGGACAGACAGACGGACAGACGGACGCCGCACCACGGCATAAGCTCTGCTGATCTCTGATCACTCATCAGCAGAGCTAAAAACAATCGAGTTTGCCGTTTGCTGAGATGACATTTAAGAGCATTTGTTTAAAAACAAAATGCCATTCTATTAAAAACAGGAGGCCCAAGAGGGCCTGTGGATGCTCTACTGGCTAAAATGGCTCTTATATCAAGGGTTGTCGACATAAAATTACCATCAGTAGTTTTTTTAAAACATTGCAAAAACAACAGGGATAGGAAGGCCTTAGATCGCTCACCTGGTAATCATGGGCAATATGTCTGCTGTGTCTAGTCTGGCATGGGCATTTTTTAATTTGTCCCACTTTCTTCTATGAATGAAATTTCATAAAAATGGGTGGGGGGAAGGGTTTATATTAACATTTTAAACAAATATGGTAAAGATCAGATACAAAATGAAGTAACTACAGATTTAACAAAGTAAAATACAAAAATACAATATAGCATTTTTCAACAAATCAAGGGCCATAACCTGTCGTTACTAACTAGATCTAGCTAGTTTTCGAACTTGTCCAAAATTTCATTGATATAAAATGCTTTGCACAACTAGACATCTTACTGAGGCTTCCTGCCAAATTTTGTAGAAATCCAACAAGCCGTTTAGGAGGAGTAGCGCCGACAAGAAATTTAAAGTAAAAATGTCAATTGCCATAACTACGTCATAAATCAGCAAACTGGAACAAAAGCGTGATATGCACAACTAGACATCTTACCGATGCTTCCTGCCAAGTTTCGTCGAAATCCAACAAAGCGTTTAGGAGGAGTAGCGCGGAAAAAAAATCCAATAGGCACAGCAATGCTTCCTGCTAACACGGCGTTAACACCAAAAAAAATATTTAAAAAATAATAATAATTAAATAAGAAAATTAAAAAAAAAAAAAAAAAAAAAAATTAAAAAAAAAATTCAAAAACAATTGAATTGAATTGGGGTTTTAAGGCGCACCAACACATGAAAAGGTTATATGGCGCCTAAAAGGCATGAACATGCCAGGCTCATCTTCCATGTACATCGAGATAAAATATGGAAAATGGGCCTAGAACCTTCTCACCCTGAACTGCAGAGTTGCTGCAAATTCTATCGTAGAAACTCCATTTACGCTGGAGCCACGTTATTGTTTTTCTGCCACTGCTCTTTTGATGCGAGCGAGATAGCACCTGAAACAATGCAGGGATCATGATGAAGACCTTTAATGAACATGAACAAAAAATTATAAAATGAACATGAATTTGGGGGGATTCAAAAAGAAATAATTAAAACAAAAAAAATAATTTTGTTTTTAATTAAAACAAAAAAATTACTAATAATAAAAACAAGAGGGCCATGATGGCCCTATATCGCTCACCTGAGTAAATTTGAACCAATACAAGAGGGCCAAGATGGCCCTAAAGCGATCACATGAGTACTGGCACATTATCAAACTTCTTCGAAATCTTATGGTCATATACAATCTGTGCAAGTTTGGTTAAGATTGTTCAAGAAATGTGGGCTCTGTTGTGTATAACAACATTGATATAGACAGTTTAAGACACTGACAAAGTTTGGTAAAGATCAAATACAAAAAAAAGGTGCTAGAGAGTACATGTAATATATGAGAGCTGTGTGCTTTGTGGTTTTAGAGAAGAAATTTTAAGTTTTTCCCTATACAAGTCTATGTAAAACGTGATCCCTGGGGCGGGGCCAAATGTGAACCCAGGGTCACCATTTGAACAAACTTGGTAAAGAACCATAAGAGTATAGTAAATCCAAAATATTAAACCTCTGGCTCCTGTAGTTCAAGAGAAGAAGACTTTAATGTGTTTCCTATATAAGTCTATGTAAAGCTGTGACCCACGGAGTTGGGTCAAATTTTACCTCAGGGTCACCATTTAAACAAACTTGGTAGAGGACTCTGGCTCTTGAGGTTTCAGAGAAGACTGGGTTTTTTCCCTATATATATGTCTATATAAAACTGTGACCCCCGGGGCACGGCCAAGTTTGACACCAGGGTCACCATTTGAACAAACTTAGTAGAGGACCATAAGCTTATAACAAATGCAACATATTAAACCTCTGGCTCTTGCAGTTCCAGAGAAGAAGATTTTTTTCAGTTTTTCCCTATACAAGCCTATGTAAAACTGTGACCCCAGGGTCACCATTTGAACAAAATTGGTAGAGGACCATGAGCTTATAGTAAATGCAAAATATTAAACCGCTTGCTCTTGCAGTTTCAGAGAAGAAGATTTTTTAAGTTTTTCCCTGTCTATGTAAAACATGTGAACCTTGGGGCGGGGCCATTTGAACAAACTTGGTAAAGGATCATAATTTTATAGTAAATGCAAAATATCAAACCTCTGGCTCTTTTAGTTTCCGAGATTATTTTTTTCCTATACAAGTCTATGTAAAACTGTGACCCCCGGGGCGCGGACAAATTTGACTCCAGGGTCACCATTTGAACAAACTAAGTAGATGACCATAAGCTGATGCTACATGTAATACAAGAGAGCTCCGTGCCATGTGGTTCCAGAGAAGAAGATTTTTTTCAGTTTTTCCCTATACAAGCCTATTTAAAACTGTGACCCCCGGGGCGGGGCCAAATGTGACCCCTGGGTCACCATTTGAACAAACTTGGTAGAGGACCATAAGGTTATAGCAAATGCAAAATATTAAACCTCTCGCTCTTGCAGTTTCAGAGAAGAAGATTTTTTAAGTTTTTCCCTATACATGTCTATGTAAAAGATGTGACCCTTGGGGCGGGGCCAAATGTGACCAGAGGGTCACCATTTGAACAAAACTGGTAAAGGACCATAAGCTTATAGTAAATGCAAAATATCAAACCTCTGGCTCTTGTAGTTTCCGAGAAGAAGATTTTTTAATGTTCTTTCCTATATAAGTCTATGTAAAACTGTGACACCGGGACATGGACAAATTTGACCCCAGGGTCACCATTTGAACAAACTTATTAGAGGACTATAAGCTGATGCTACATGTAATACATGAGACCTCTGTGCCTTGTGGTTTCAGAGAAGAAGATTTTTTAAAGTTTTTTCCTATATGTCTATATGAAAAACATGCAAAATCTCAATATACAAACTTTGGACCCCCGGGGCATGGCCATGTTTGACCCCGGGAACTTCATTTGAACAAACTTGATAGTCTAGGCATTGGTGATCATTTTAAAAGAAAAATTGTTGACATCTGTCCAGCGGTTCTTGAGAAGAAGATGTTTTAAGGTTTCAACCATATATGGTAATGGTGGCCATCTTGGATGTCGCGCTGACCTAATTTTAACAAATCTAAAAAGCATTCATCTAAGGATCATCCACGTGAAGTTTGGTCAAAATTGGCCACGTGGTTTCTGAGAAGAAGTCGTTTGAAGCAAAAGTTAACGACGGACGGACGACGGATGACAGACGACGGACGACGGACGACGGACGAAGAGTGATCCCAATAGCTCACCTTTGAGCCTTCGGCTCAGGTGAGCTAAAAAAGGCAAAACATCTGGTAAAGTTTGGTAAAGATCAGATGAAAAATGAAAGCCCTATCGTATTAACGAGGCTGAATATAGCATTTTTAACTAAATCAAGGGCCATAACTCCGCTGTTATTTGTCCGATCTGGATGGTTTTCGAACTTGTGCGAGCTTTCATTGATATTAACAATCTGGTAAAGTTTGGTAAAGATCGGATGAACAATGAAGGCCTTTGGCCAGTAGAGCTAAAAATCATCAGCTCCAAAAAGTAGGTCAAGGTCATACATGAAATCCAGGCATCCAAAAAAAAGATGCACTAACGAAGACACAACTACATCAAAATAGAATATGTTTTCTTCCAAAGATTAAGCTATAAATTAGGTTTAAAACATCTAGTGCATAATTCTAGTTCATGAGAAAGTGATGTAAATGTAACAATTAAAGTTATCTGCCCTTTGCTTGGATGGTGAAGGTCACTTCCACATTTGCTTTGTCACGTTGCAATGTAAAAACTTTTTACATGTATGTGTATAAAACTATACTACATGTACAGTACATTGATAGCAAAGGTAAATCCCCGCGATTTCACACCGGGTCACGCGGTGTGCGAATCGAAACGGATGACCGCGGATCGCGGTGATTGTGTCGCGGTGGAAAAAATGTATTATCCCCGCGATGAGCGGGCTGTCCGCGGATCGTGGGGACAAAATCAGTGTGTCCGCGGTGAGATAAAATCGCCGCGATGAGTGGGATTAGTCGTAATCTGCGTGGCAGCAACTGTACCACTCAAGATACAACTATAAGCAAAGTTTGAAAAGTCTTAGTGCATACAGTTTGTGAAAAAGTGACCTAAATGCCAAAGTTGAAGGTAAAAATTATTAGGTTATCTGCCCTTGCTTGGAGGGTCAAGGTCATTTCCACATTTGCTTTGTCACGTTGCGATGTACCACTCAAGATACAACTATAAGCAAAGTTTGAAAGGTCTAGTGCATACAGTTTGTAAAAAAGTGACCTAAACGCAAAAGTTGAACCTAAAAATTAGTAAGTTATCTGCCCTTTGCTTGGAGGGTCAAGGTCACTTCCACATTTGCTTTGTCGTGTTGCGATGTACCACCCATTATACAACTATAAGCAAAGTTTGAAATGTCTAGTGCATACAGTTTGTGAGAAAATGACATAAACGCAAAACTTGAACCTAAAAAAATAAGTAAGTTATCTGCCCTTTGCTCGGAGGGTCAAGGTCACTTCCACATTTGCTTTGTCACGTTGCGATGTACCACCCATGTTACAACTATAAGCAAAGTTTGAAAGGTCTAGTGCATACAGTTTGTGAGAAAATGACCTAAACGCAAAACTTGAATGTTGACGCCGCCGCCGCCGCTGCCGCCGGAAAAGCAACACATATGTCTCTTTTTTTCTTCGAAAAGGCGAGACAAAAATGGCGGCCGATGTATGAAAAATATGTATACTTAATGGCAAATAATAAATAATAATATTTCACCAGTAAAGGATTTTGCATTCATTTGTTGTGATTTTCTTTGCTTTAACTCTTAGCCTGCTAAGGGCGACTACAATAGCCTAATTGCAGCCAGTGTAAACCAAGATCTGATCAGGGTTTACATTGTCTGGCTGCTCATCAGTCATTTAACCAAAACACCCCATTGTAACATAAATGGAATGGTCTAACTTTAAAGAAAGGACAGTCCATTATACATTCATAGCGGGCTGATATTTATCCATATGCCATATATGGTAATTTGGAACTATGAAAAGTCCTCAAAATGGCGGCTCCCATTTCCATTTTAGAACAACCTTCAAATGGTCACATATTTTTTGTTTATTATCCGTTTCTGATCATACTTTCACCATTTTTCAAGTTTTTCACCTTTTTTCAAAACTCTCAATAACAGAGCTTGTTTGGCTGTGTCGCTACGCTCTCTTTAAGCTTTCAAAACTTACACAGCAGTTAAAAAAAATCTTATTCACTTAAAAAAAAATTTTTATTTAATTGTTAAATGTGTACAAAAGAATATATATGTAAATATGCATAATTTGTAACTTACGAAAACAAGAGGTCAATGAACTTGAAGTGATCTACTCTTTTTGATAGCCATATCAGTCACAGGGACCAATCTTTAATAGATGTACAGTGAGTATCATAGTTTGTTTTTTGATGGCTTGCGAAACGTCGGTGGTTCTACCCAGGTTCCCGCCGCGCATGAAAATTGCCCACGGGGGTTTTTGGTGTCTTCCTCAACCAATGGTAGCTGCAAAGTCGCCATATGACCTTAGCTGTTGGTGCGACTATAAAATCCAATTCAATTGTATTTTTACTAAGTTTTGATCTATGATACATTTCTCTGTCACCCTGATAAAATGCTGCACTGCCACTGGTGGCAATCCTAAGCTAGATTAAACTTGGCATGCATGCTGAAAGTTCTTTTTGCATCGGTACCAGCACCTTTAATGACTCGTTTATTAACTCCATTTAACACAAGAGTTATGCAAATTTTTTGGGAGCTGGCGTTTCAACTAAGTCCTGATAAACGTCCCTTCCTACTCTTTTTCGGTGTACCCGTTATCCATCATGCACATTCATAATCAATAAATTCAGCTCTCAAACAAAGCGCTCATTCACATACATGTACCAAAAGTGTCGTTATGCAGGTAACTTGAATTTGTTTATATACGCCTCAATAAAATAGGGGGTATTGGTAGCTCTGAGTAGATTTTATCCTTTTGCTATAGAATAAATCAGATTTATGTTTTTCAGTAGTGGAATACATATATAAAAGTAGATACTGAACTAATTTTATTTTCGATCTCTATGTCAATGTTGTGTGTACAGTATTTTACATTGAAAATGACAAAATAACTCCAAAATGGGTGTAATTTAAAGAATGTTTAATAAACAATAGGCCCAAGAGGGCCTGTGGACGCTCTACTGGCTAACATGGCTCTTATAACATCAATGAAGTTAGTGACTGTCATTTACGTTTGTTTGGAAGTTTCGGGCAAAAAACAGCTGTTTAACTAAATCAAAGGCCAGAACTAAAGAATCTGTTAAAGTTCGGTAAAGATCAGATGAAAAATGAAGGCCCTACCGTATTAACAAGGCAAAATATAGCATTTTTAACTAAATCAAGAGCCATAACTCCTCTGTTACTGGTCCGACTGGTCCAACATAGAGCTAAAAAAAAATTAAAAGCAAAAATTAAAAAAAATATATAAAAAAAAAAAATTAAAAAAAAAATTAAAAAATTCAAACAAAAAAAAAAATTAAAAAATTCAAACAAAAAAAAAAATTTGACAAAAAGAAATTGAAAAAAAAAAAACAATTAAAAAATTAAAAAAAAAAAATTTAAATGAAAAAAAGAAAAAGAAATTAACAATTTAAAAAAAATAATTAAAAAAAAAAAAATTGGTAACGATCGGATGAGAAATGAAGGCCCTCTCGTCTTAACGAGGCAAAATATAGCGTTTTGAACTAAATCAAGGGCCATAACTAAGCTGTTACTGGTCTGATATGTTTGGTTTTCGAACTTGTCTGAGTTTTCATTGATATTAACAAACCGATAAAGTTTGGTAAAGATCAGATGAACATTGAAGCCCCTATCGTCTTAACGAGGCAAAATATAGCATTTTTAACTATATCAAGGGCCATAACTCCACTGTTACTATACCGATATGGCTGGTTTTCGAACTTGTCCGAGCTTTCATTGAAATTAACAATCTGATAAAGTTTGGTAAAGATCGGATGAACAATGAAGCCCCTATCATCTTAACAAGGCAAAATATAGCATTTTTGACTAAATCAAGGGCCACAACTCCGCTGTTACTGGTCCGATATGGCTGGTTTTCGAACTTGTTCGAGCTTTCAACGACATTAACAATCTGATAAAGTTTGGTAAAGATCAGATGAACAATGAAGCCCCTATCGCGTTAACGAGGCAAAATATAGCATTTTTAACTAAATCAAGGGCCATAACTCCACTGTTACTATTCCGATATGGCTGCTTTTCGAACTTGTCCGAGCTTTCATTGAAATTAACAATCTGATAAAGTTTGATAAAGATCGGATGAGCAATGAAGCCCCTAGCGTCTTAACGAGGCAAAATATAGCATTTTTAACTAAATCAAGGGCCATAACTCCGCTGTTACTAGTCCGATATGGCTGGTTTTCGAACTTGTCCGAGCTTTCATTGATATTAACAATGTGGTAAAGTTTGGTAAAGATAGGATGAAAAACGAAGGCCCTATCATCTTAACGAGGCAAAATATAGCAATATAGCATTTTTAACTAAATCAAGGACCATAACTCTGGTGTTACTGGTCCGATCTGGCTGGTTTTTGAACTCATCCGAGCTTTCATTGATATTAACAACCTCTTAAAGTTTGGTAAAGATTGGATGAAAAATGAAGGCCCTATCGTCTTAACGAGACAAAAGTTAACAACGGACGACGGACGGACGACGGACAACTCGGCATCCCATAAGCTCTGCTGGCCTTCGGCCAGTAGAGCTAAAAATCATTAGAAGCCTGGTGACCTATATATTTTTCTACTTGTTTTGAAATAAATGTCATAGGACCTTGACATATACAAGTTTTAAAAAAAGTTGATCATTAGAACATAATTTTTTATCTTGAATTAATTTTTCGGTAAAAACAAATGTGGGTGGGGTACGGTCCATATATGTTTGCTTTTTAAAGTAAAAAGACGAATGAGGATTACAACTGTTTTTGTATGATTTGAAAGATATGTATATATGCAATCGAAAATTAATTGTTGTTTTTCAATAAACGTAATGTTATGAAAACAATTGTGAAAATGTTCAATGACTATATTTTTTCTCTTTTTAGTGAAATTTTGAAGTTAGAAATATGTGCCTTCTTCAATGACGTCTAGTGGGGAAAAAAGCGTGGTGACTAAATAGCCTTTTTTTGATAATTCTGAATCTAAATTATACGAAAGAAGCTTTAAATATGAATTTTAAAAAAATCTCAGCACTACGTCCTTCCCCAGCCAACCTCCTTAAACACAATACTGAAATGGCTTCACTTTTTCAAGATTAACTTCAACATTTATGAATTTCGTGTAACAAAGTATACTTTGATTAAAATGTCTGTTACATGACAGAGTTGTCCTTTCTGTAATTAGTGGTAGCCCCTTTTTGTACAAAACACGTTGAGATATATCTGGTGTAGGTGTATATAATAGTGTAGTATAGGCAATTTTTTGATTATGCGTTTCTTTTTCCTTTCAGTATATATATTAGATCTGAATTAGGCAGCAGTATTGTTGGTCCACACTAACTAGGTTTGTTCAATGATTTGCCACGAATAAAGAAGGCTAATAAAGCTAAATACTAGTAGAAAGTTTTAAATAAATCGAGGACTATTGATCTGCATATACTAATTCGATCTAATTGGTTTTCTAACTTTCCAACCTTTTATTTTGATCAACAATCAGGCGAAGAGTGGTAAAGATGAAAAATTAAGGTCCTATTATAATTTAATTAAAGTCTTAAACTAGCCAAAATACAGCATAATTAACTAATTGTCTTAAATAAGCCAAAATACAGGATAATTAACTAATTGTCTTAAATAAGCCAAAATACAGCATAATTAACTAATTGTCTTAAATAAGCCAAAATACAGCATAATTAACTAATTGTCTTAAATAAGCCAAAATACAGCATAATTAACTAATTGTCTTAAATAAGCCAAAATGCAGCATAATTAACTAAATCTAGGCCATATAACTCTGGTGTTACTATAATCTGATATAGCTTTTGTTCAAACTTGTCCTAGCTTTCATTGATATCAACAATCTGCCAAGTTTGGAAAAGATGGGATAAAGAATGAAGGCACTGTAATTTTATAAACGCGGCAAAAAATATAGTTATTAAACTCACACAGGGAACATTAATGCAATGATGCAATGTTCTAGGGAAGGTTTAGAGAGTCAGAGCAGAAGTTTCAGAGTAGTTGTCACAACTTTTTATTACCACACTTTTTGACACATCGAATCAAAAGGAATTTTGGTTAGGACCAATTTCACGTCATGCCATTCATTTGCTAAAGGTTCAAAATCATACCACTTATTGTTTTTGGTTTTTAGCTGTGGCAGCCATCGTGGATTTCAGGTTAACTTCATTTATATTGCAGTCCAATTAATATTTCTATGAAGTTTTGGAGAAATTGAAAAAGTCGAGGTGAAACGAGTTTTCAGAAGAGGTCGCCACAAAATTGTTTTCTGAAAATCTATTTTTAGCTGTGGTAAACAACTTGGTATTTCCAGTCTAGATGATATAT
This sequence comes from Cyrtodaria siliqua, assembly GCA_037043455.1. Taxonomy (NCBI): domain Eukaryota; kingdom Metazoa; phylum Mollusca; class Bivalvia; order Adapedonta; family Hiatellidae; genus Cyrtodaria; species Cyrtodaria siliqua. The sequence continues at coordinate 112,365 of JAWPHD010008154.1, forward strand.
TTTACTTACACCAACCAGACATCAAGAGCATCATTATTTTGTAAAGTGTCATGAAAATCCAACAAATAGTTAGAGGAGTAGTCACCATAACAAAAGGTTTGCAGACGGAAAGAAAACATAACTGAAATACTTGTGTTACAGAAAAACTTCGAGGCCACTGGCGATGATGATGACCAGTAGGTGAAAATAGTTTGTTTTATTCAAAAACTGGCGGACTAAAAAACAAAAATACATTTGATTATTTGGCAACATTTGTTTTTGTATGCGGATTGCCAAGATGTTGTATAATAACTGGACAGTTATTGGACACTGATAGTGGGGATCAGGGCACAACAAATTCCACTCATCCGATCGCCATGATGTGTGCTTATATTGATGCAGGACGAGCAGAAATTCAGATCAATTCTTTAACAATTTATAAATTTAACCATTCAGATATTGTGCAGGATCAGTAACTCAGAAACAACTTTTCCTGCCCTGGGGATGGTATACAGGGAGGAATACGGTATTGTATCCTTTTTAAAGCTAGCTATCAGAGAAAATTAGCCAAACAACAAAAAAAGTGAATACAAAATGACCTTTGTAGTGGTTTCTCATGGTACTCCCAGGTGGCATGGACTTGTTCACATACGACTGTATAAGTACTATATATCCAAGAAGGAAGTGAAAGAGTACCAGTCCAGCACCAGTAAACAGCTGCTGTAACTGTGGGGATTCAGGATATGAGGTTGGTGGGGGCGCGTCTTTATTTCCCCACGAAAAAATACATACTGTAAAACGTGCTCAAGAGACCATATCTGTTAACCTTTAACCCCCTACATATATATAATGGACTGTTCTTTCTTTGAATTAAGACCATTCCATTTATGTGACAAAGGGGTGTTTTGGGGGAAAATGACTGATCAGCAGGTGGACATTGTAAACTCTGATCAGCCTGCTTGTTGGGTTTACAATGGATGCAAATGCTATTATAGTCGTGCTTAATTAGCGGGTTAAGGGCAGTTCCCTATAGGCTTACTCTGAAAAAAAGAATTCATGGGTTTTACGTGTCACATGATGTAGGTACAAACAACTTGTATGGCTACAATGTTTGGCAAGTGCAACTTGAAGAATGAAAATAAGTTTGGTTGACCTACCAAATTTGTACCTATATGGAAAATCCAGACAGATCAATTCCAGATAAGGACTCTATTGTATTGCTTCAAATAATGTGCCTGTATTGAAAAGACCACCTGTGTTAAGAGACCATTTTTGCTCTTATCTTTTGTGGTCTAAGTGGTCTAAATACAGGTATAACCATGCTTATGTCGTGTTTTACACTAAATGAAGGTGATGTGAACAAATTCTCTCTGATTACAGAAAATGGAGACTTAAAGTCACTTTTGAGGGTTAAACTCTTGTATTTTCATAACTCTTCTAAGTGGGTCCCCATCCCCAACCACTGAATCTGCGCCTGAACTGCACGATGGTTCTCTTGACACCATGCCAACTTACCAATACACAACTTGTGACTAGAACAGTAGTACTTCCCAATATACAACTATGATCTAATTAGAGTTGACCTAGTGCATACAGTTTCAGAAAAGTAAACAAAGCTAAACGAAACTTTAGGTAAAATTGATAAAATGAATGACCTGGCCCAGTATTCTCGAATATTTTTTGAGTAGAAATCTTAAGCTCAAGCTCAGTGAGCTATAAAATTATGAAAATCATACTTACTCGTCATGCAATTACCGAAACTTTACACAATAGACAGAAATCATTGAAAACAAGAAAAGTGCAGATCCCACGAAAATCAGGTTTTCCATTTCATTTTTCTATTTTTAGTAACAGTGACCATGACCTTGATCCCAGTGACCCCAAATGCAGTCCCAGGTTGTTTTTTTTCCATTTTTTCGTATTTAAGTTACCTACACAGCAAGTTTTGTTTTAATATCTCATTTCCAACTAACATTATTGAGCGGAAACAACTTTTTTTCTATTTTTAGTAACAATGACCTTGACCCTAGTGACCCCAAATGCAATCCCAAACTTCCTTTTGATCTATTAGCTACCTACACAGCAAGTTTCATTCGAATATCTCATTCCTTACTTAAGTTATTGAGTGGAAACCGCTTTTCTATTTTTAGTAAAAGTGACTTTGACCTTTACCACGTGACCCCAAATGCAATCCCAAGCTTACTTTCCATATTAAGGTACCTACACAGCAAGTTTCGTTCCAATATCTCTTCCCAACTGAAGTTATTGAGCAGAAAACGTTTTTCTATTTTTAGTAACAATTAATCACCTTGACCCTAGTGACCTCAAATGCAATCCCAAACTTTGTTTTGATATAAGCTACCTACACAGCAAGTTTCATTCTAATATCTCATATTCCTTACTTAAGTTATTGAGCGGAAACCGTTTTTTTCTATTTTTAGAAACAATGACCTTGACCATGAACCAAGTGACAACAAATGCAATCCCAACTTTTGATATAAGCCACCTACATAGCAAATTTCATTCTAATATACATGTATCTCATTCCTTACTTAAGTTATTGAGCAGAAACCATTTTTCTATTTTTAGTAACAGTGACCTTGACCCAAGTGACCCCAAATGCAATCCTAAGGCCAAAAAAAAAAATAGGTGTGTTTCCTATTGCATGCTCTAAAAAATTAGGGTCGGTAGGTAGGCATTTTTTTTTTGGAGCAAGATATGGCCTAAAAAAAACAATTGTGTGGTTCTTGTAACAGGTTCAAAATTGGTAGGTAGGGTAGGTCGGATTTTTTTTTATGAACGCAAAGAAGATGCACTGAATTATGTACTATAATTTATTTATTTTTTCGAAATGGACCAAAAAAACGTCAGGGTCGGCGGGTATTCGTAGGTAGGGTCGGGTGACCCGAACCACACAATTTTTTTTTAGGCCTATTGTGAGATTGTGTATTTATCTCATAAACCCCATACAAGTTGATGATACAACTGAATTTTTTTCTGTGATGTCAGTTTACCTTGATATATTGTGATAAATCATTGTTCAGAACAAATTAAATTTATTTTTTTCATAAAATGTTTTAGGGTCGGCCCCTTAAAAATAGGGTCGGTCGGGCCACCGGAAACACAGGTGTTTTTTTTTGGCCTAACCTTCCTTTCCATAAAAGCTACCTACCCTGCAAGTTTCATCGCAATACCTCATTCCTAACAAAAGTTATTGAGTGGAAACGAAGAGTTTGATGCCGCCCGCCCACCAAACGACATACCCTAATCTAATAACCAGGTTTTCCAAGGAAAATCTGGTTCTTGGAAAACCTGGTTAAAAAGTAATAGAAAAAATAAATATTTGAGTTTTGAGCTTGGGCATAGGATTTTGTTTTGTTTTGTATGGCTTTTTACACCATTTTCAACACATGTAGGGTTATATATGATGATCGTTTTTTTGTGGTGGAGGCAGACCACCAACTTTTCCTCGGTAGAACCAGTACTGTACACCTCCCACCATCCGTTAGAATCGACACTTCCTCACTTACAAGTCAAGCTTCCAGTAGGATTTGAACCCGCAGCTGATTTTGGTTGAGCAAGTTTATGATCCAAGTTTGGGAAAATGCAAAAATGTAATGCCGTTTCCTCTGTTGTCATAAAAGTAACAAATGTATCCCCCTTTTCTTTGAAAAAGTCGCCAGGACAGAAATATCATTAATCAAGCACTTAGCCAGTTGGCTCTGAAAGCATTTTCATGTCCAATCGAAGATACTGTATGTGTAATTAGGGCTTTGTTTTGCACAAAAAAATTGTTTCTATGTCAAGCTTATTTTCTTTGTTTTAATAACGATAATTCATTTTTAGAATATGCCGCTAGAACAATTATAAGGCAAACCAGCCTAAAAACGGCAAACTTTGCATCGCATAGGCAATCTGACCCATAAACGCTTCTAGTTCTCATACTGTCTCAAACCAGTTACTTGATGGCAAAATGCATTTGTCGCCAAAGGGGTATAAATAAGACTACTCCAACTGAGACGATCATTACGTTACTGATAAGTCTTACACAGACGGAACTAGTACAACAGCACCAAGCCTTAGCCTTGCCACTCTTCAGCATTCCTTCTCTACTGTCTGATAAATGAATGGCTTTCATCGAATTTTTAAAATCCTCATAAAATGTCACGATCCACTAACATTATGTATGTACAGTGTTTTTTACATCATTTTCAACACATGTAAGATTATGTATGACGGTCAATTCTTTTGTGGTGGAGGCAGACCATCCACTTTTCCCGAGTAGAACCAGTATTGTACACCTCTGGCCTTCCGTAAGAATCAACACTTCCTCACTTACAAGTCGAGCTTGAAGATTAATATCCCAATTAAATGGTTAAATCGAATGAATTTTCTGATGAAATTGTTTTTAATTTACTTTTGTTTCATGATAAAGACTACAAAACATATTACTTGATCTTGCCGTGAAATACAAATGGAGGTTCAAAGCGAAACTTTTGTATCTAGTTTTATTTCATCAACTTACACATACCATTTTATAAATCAGTACCGGTACATATAAAAGTATACAGTATAATGGGATATGCAAGTATTACAGACATCATAATTTTAATGTCTGATGAAACTAGAACTATCACTGAAGGTGATGAATGCCCCCGCTTTTTTGCTATAGCCTATGAGGATGGGCAAAATAAGAACAATAAATGTCTAAAATATCTGTTAATTTTTTAATGTGAACAAAATTCTAAGTAAAACGAAGGTCCATAATTCTGTAAAAAAAATAATTGCAGAATCGAAAAACCGTTGATGCAGAGACACATCATATCATCACATGTGAACTGTATGTCAAGCGTAATAATAACAATCCGGTTAACAATGTTGCGTTGTAAACCTTCGCCTCTCACCGCTGCGGGTTCGAATCCCACAGGGACCTCGACTTGTAAGTGAGGAAGTGTCGATTCTTGCGGATGGCTGGAGGTGTACAGTACTGGTTCTACCCAGGAAAAGTGGGTGGTCTGATTCCACCACAAAAAATCGACCGTCATATAAAACCTTAAAAGTAATAACAATCCACGAAAAATTTTAAAGTGAAAGCCACATAAAGTTCATAATAGAGTGAAACATTCTAAGTCAAATAAAGTGTCACAAAAATACACGGGCAGAGAGTATTGGTCGTACATAGCTCTTGTAAGTTGTTAGTTACACCCTAATCTATTGTTGAGTTGAAACAAATTCACAATATCAATGATATATTCATGTAACACGTAAAAGCGTGCACATTTTAAGTGGCCGCCAGAGAGGCCATGTAATAAGTTTAGTTTTGTGCTAATGCATGTAAATAGGTCTATCTTCCTTAAACGGCAAAATTGTGTAAGGGGCCTCTCGTGTAGTATGTCACAGACTGAACGGGGGAAATAATGGTTTGGGAGTAACGTTTGCTATAAAATCCATTGTCTTCTAGTTCTGGCCGGGAGATTGCTTGATAGTTGCTTTGTTTGGAACAGAAGTTGGACGGCGAAATTCACAGGCAATATGTGCCTAAGCCATCCAGGTTTGGATATTCCGGAGTTGAGCTAAGCGTCCACGTATAACGTCCACGTATAATGTAAAGAGCGGTGGAGACGGTCCCCGTACCTGCGCAGCATGGCCAGGTTCTAGTAGCGACAACCCCCGGGACACAAGGTGGGCCCGTTATCAGTCCTCACTGGAGGAACATCACCCACAACCTCGGTGGAGGTTAGTCATCTTGCATATCGCGTCATAAACCCTTATAGAAGGCATTTGATGACAATCACCCATTGGATTCGCGCATCATGTACATGTATCTGTAGTGTTGCTTAAAGTTATAACAATGTTGATCTATGATCTAGCACGATAACTGCGATGCGCGAGAGCTCATGAAGATGATAATTTTGCAACAAGTAATCACATATTTATTGCGGGTATCACTACTTATTTTTTAAAATATATTTTGGTCAGTTTCATTCAGTTCCTTTATTACCAGAACATACTTGAAATGTGATTCTTTTCTTCATTATATATTATAGTCTGAAAAAGGCTTACACTTGTCTTTTATAGCAGCCATGTTTAATCTATTAATGATCGGTCGGTTAAATATTCGGATGATCGATCATGAATTTTCAGCCGATTCCCAACACTAATTTAACAGCAGAAGGATGCTGGAGAAAAAATAGTTTAGGTTGAAAAGGATAGAAGAAATAGATATTGCTTTCCCTTTTCATACATGTATCTGTAGTGTTGCTTATTCAATTTCTAGATTGCTATATGGAAACAATTCTGCATGAGAAAAAAAAAACTTTCAGCGGTCATGGAAGTTTATCCATTTTTGTCACGAGTCACGACTTTCTGATTTTTATTTATTTAGGGCTATTTGACATTCAAC
>JAWPHD010008155.1:0-118744 GCA_037043455.1 Cyrtodaria siliqua
CAACAGTACAATGATTTGCTCATCAGCACATATCACATAGATCTTAACAACCTACTTAAATTAAAGATAATAAGTCGTGTTTCTTTCGATTGTTTACATGTCAATCAACGGCCGATAGTTGGTGGTGTCACGGTGTTGAAGTTCTGTTGCTATTTTTATATTTAGCTATGGTCATGTGACAAATTATCATGTGATCGCAGGCTACTTTCTTAGAACTTGACAGAGGTCAATGTAATGGCCTCTGGGAGAGATTGATAATCTGCATGCAGCATGTGTCATATTTAGATTGAGAATGTACCGGTTGATAAAACCGTCTGTGGGCAATATATTTGTTGGAACGAGCCGTGTACAGTAGGCGAGTGTATTTTACAAACAGTATACCACCCCCGCCCCCCACAAGGTAAATTGTAAAGTATTTCATAAAGTTATCTGTATGTTATACTCTCTCGCATCTTACATATGGACGAATGCGTGTATTAGTAACACGGCTTTTAAATATCATAGACAGTTAAAGGAGGTGTTACGATCATAATTCGATGGTTCAACGCAAAACTGTTGTAACTCCATATAAATAAAGAGGAAGATACAACAATGTTGCGTTGATTCATCGGTATAAAAGTAAAACAGGAAACTATTACGAAGCGTTAGATACACATATACAATAATTTGACACCAGTAGCGAGGTAACTTTTTACCGTTCATCTGTACAAACGTCTTCATGTCAAGGAGGTGTTTCATGCAAGAATGAGAAAAATGGCACCCAAACGCAATGGCACCGTTGATCCGCACTGTTTGTGGGAGACAGATATAGCTTACTTCTGAATCCCATTCATGACTGTATATTTAGTTGTGTAATTCATGTAAATGTATAAGTGTATCATGTAACATGTATATACTATTTGTGAATAATATGCGTTTAAACTAAAACATATTTGTCATTGGATCGGCATTTTGCCCTATGTCTATTACCAAAACCGTAAACACAAACATATAACCCCGAAATATGGAGCCAGTTTTTACCTCAAGGTCTTTGTATTGCTTTTGTTGTATCGGTCATTTCGTGAAGAGAAAAAAAAACTCCATAAATCGCTATACTGGTTCTTAAAACGGAGACTGTTAAAAGTTAGGGAAATATTTAGTAACAATGGCCACTTTGAAAGGCGGATTGACGAAAAATAATTTACATTATAAATTAACGGAGGTACAGCGTATGTAACACTCACACTAGAAAACTTGAGTTTAGCTCATAAAGGATGTCGTACGTGACGTAACACAACACAACACAGAAAAGACAGGTTGCCTCTCGAATAAGATACGAAGTATGTATACACATCAATAATTCACGTCTTACCTGCGTATATACTAGGGGAATGGTGATCCAGTCATACACGAAACAGAGCGAACATTTGTCTCTAAAATCAGCCAGTTGCTGGAATACAGAACATATACGGTACAACTTAAACATGTTACTACTAAAGTAATTCCAAAATTCCAAGACATTCCCAACTAAATTAAGCATTAACTATTATGAAAATATAAAAAGAGGTTAACCCTCAAAGTACTGATAGGGAGAACTCTCTCTCCCTCTCTCTTCGAGGGGATGGTGGTGGGACGGTGTGGAGCAGCACGTCCTTTATGCTGTTTCTAATGTATAGAGTTTGTCATTATTTGTTTACAGGTCATTTTCATACAACTAATAAGTAAGTATAACAAGTAAGTTATTATGTATTTTTGTAAATCAAAATATGCATAGTCAAACTCTCCTGGAGGTATAGTTACAGAACAATTTCAACAGCAGGTTATCAGGTCGTACATATTTAATATTCCAATAACCTAAGTAGGTATAAAAGCGTGACAGGAAATGTAGCATTCACTGAACAAAGTCAACCAAAAATACCTATTCAAAACAAACAACAAGTTCAATTAAGGGTTTAATGTGTTTTTCGGAAAATAACATCACATGGCAAATAATGGCATTATGATGAACGCAGATAAAAATACATTAAACCCTTATAATTGCAAATACTATCCTAAAAGTACTTATTTTTTATTTTTTAAACCAAAGTAAAAAGAATTAAATACAGGTTACTGTTGTTTTACGCACACTTTATGAATGGCGGATGGAAGCACTTTTTCGTACAGTTCCTTGTTGTAACTACATACTGATGCATTACAATACTATGCAACCAACACTCTATATGTTGTAAAATTGCAGTTTACGTTTAATATATTTCAATTCTAAGCATTGTGTATTGATTCTTATATATCAAAGCATACCCATTTATGTTTGTGGTGTCGCATACTTTAACACTCTAACATTTAGATAAAACAAACAATACGATGGTTAAAGGACGATCACATGATCAATTTAAGCTACGTTTATTTTCCTAACTACTTCAATGTTTCTTTATGCCACTGTTATTGGTACAAGTCGTTTATTGAGGTAAATCCACACCGTATGTATATCAAGAATGGGGTATTAACATGAACGGTTATATGGCGCACCAACACATGAAAGAGTATGTGGCACACCAACACATGAAAGGTTATATGACGCACAAACACATGAAAGGTTATATGGCGCCTAACAGGAATGAACATGCCAGCTTATCCTCAATTTACATCGAGATAAATATGGAGAATGAGCCTAGAACCTTCTCACCTGCAGAACTGCAGAGTTGCTGCAAATTCTATTGTAGACACTCCATTTATATGCTGGAGTCACGTTTATTGTTTTTCTGACACTGCTCAAGTGATTTGAGCGAGATGGCACCTGAAACAATGCAGGGGTGATGATGAAGACCTTTAATGAGCATGAACAAAAACTGATAAAATCAACATGCATTTGGTGTAAGGAGGGAGGTGTCTATCCCTCTGCCTACCCCTCTAACGAAATCTGCAAAGACCATATTCTTTGCCCGGGAACCACACGGGGTTATTATTGTATATCAATAAATACAGTTATTGGAGATCATTCGATGGCAACGCACACACACAAGAGAAGAACGTAGCATATTGTGTTGTATTGAGTCTGTTCATGAGAGTTAATATAAATGAAACACCTCTCAAGTCTTGAATTGACTTACGGATAGTTTTGGAGCCTGACATATATGTAAGCGTTTTAGATTATGTCCGTTCTCTAAATCCACATTTGATGGAAAATATATGTAAAGATGCCGATTCGCTTTATTTCCAGCAAAACACTGAACTAGGTTTTAATATTTATATAGTTTCTAAATAATCTCATTTAATTTTTGTTTATTTTTATGTTTTCTGCTATACCTCCATTATTAGGCTGAAGCCAATCTCTGAATCTATTTTTCCCTCCTTCCTTGCTTGCGTGAGAACACTATTGGCCCAGACCAGTGGCACCCAGAACTTGTTGTATTTGCAGTTCACTGTCTCATACGCAAGAGCTTCGTCGTTGCTGATAAATCCTGTGTTAACGGAGAATTTGAAAATATTTAAAATAAAAAGATATATATTTGGAAATTCCGAAATGCTATGAACATGTTAATATACAAGAAATAATAAAGTTATTAAAATTTTGAAATTGTTCAAGCTGACTTAAAATAAAGATGGTACTTGGGAAACTACAGCACCAAAACGCAATGGCACCGTAGATCCGCATGGTACCACAAACTACAGCACCAAAACGCAATGGCACCGTAGATCCGCACGGTACCATAAACCACAGCACTAAAACGCAATGGCACCGTAGATCCGCACGGTACCACAAATGAATCAAATAAATAGTCAATCAACAGGACACAACATTGAGGGTAATAAAGACAGTGTTACCGAAACGATCAAGAGAACTTAACTATTAAGACACATTTTTTCTGCTCATGACCATGGCTTAAATACAGACATACTGAATAATAAACGGGATTGGAAACTGTGTCTTGAAAATGAAAAATATATTCAGATGTTGTTTTTACTTTTGTTATTGTATTCAGTTTTATGTAGTTTTATTATTTATAGGTATTGCTTATTTTACTATTTACTATGCTTTAAGTTGCCTTAATATGCATTTAATATGTATGTGCCTTTATTTGCTTTACAATGCTTTGATTATTTGTGTACCATGTTTCGTATGCCAGTTATGCTTAATTTTGGATTTGTTTAGGCTTTCCTTAGCTTTTAATTGCTTGACAGCTTGCATATACAGTGAAACATGTTAGCTTGGATCGCCTTACATGAAACTGTGCTCTTCGCTATTTATAGACAAACTATTTACTTTAAACTTGTTTGGCTTGGCCCAATGGAAAACATGATGGTCGTATATTGGAGGGTATCCTCCGTCTATTGTAAAGAAAACTAGAATACTATTTGTTTGTAAGAGTAATTACTGTTCCAGGAGTATCCTTCCCCTCTATCTGGGGCGACTCTAGTTCCAGGAGTATCCTTCCCCTCTCTCTAGGGCGACTCTAAGTAATCTTTAATGTGCTGATGCTTACCGAAATTCGATGTTTTTGAATTAAATAATTCATGCATGCATATGTATTGGTGAAATGTGGATTTTATGTGGATTTTATGTATGATCGACTGGGTTAACCTTGCTACCTTGTCTGTGTTTTGTGTAACTAAATATTTCAACAGAGCTTAGTTTCTCGTATTAGTAACTGATTTGTAAATACAAATTACATAACAAATAAGTAGTAAATGTCTCTGATTTAAAAAGAAAATATAGTTTCCTTTCCATGTATGATTGTTGTTAGACTGGAACTACAAGTCCTCCTAAACAATAGACACAATAACGTTTGCTATCATTGACAAATGACATATTTGGCTTAGCTTTTTCAAAGGAATAGTTAGTCATTTAAACACCGCCTTCGTGAACTTTTTCTGTATGTTTTTAAATGAAACAGAGACTATGTGGTGTATTTCAGAATGAATTGTTATTATATTATATAACAAGAAATTACACCTGTCGTCAAAAAGAGTCTGGCCTGTATTGCTGTCAAGAAGTTAAAGTGTTTCTAATTCAAATAATGTCCATCTGAATGTCTGAGTGACTTTTATAATGCTGAACACATGCATCATAAATAAATATGAATAAGCAATGTTGACGAATGTGAAACGTTATAACGAAAGTCTTAAATGTAAATGTTGACGCTGCAGTCATTACCGCGAAGCTGTAAAGTGATACCAGTGTATCGCCACCTTCTTCGGAGGCGAGACCAGAAGAAGGTGGCGAGACCAAATATAAAGTAGCTCATTACGTAGTCCCGCCTTAATTCCAGTAATCGATGGGAAAGTTTATATTGTTTGGATTGTATAACGAATATTTTGACAGTAAAATACGTTTAGAAACATATTTTTACTGAAAAAAATGCAATAACATCATGAACATGTTAAATATTACCTAAAAAACATTTTAATTTACAATATGCAAACTTTTTAAGCCGAAATTAAGGTTTTATTTCATACCCCAGCCAACCCCGATTTAGCTTCTTGACGAAGGGGTTGGATGGGGTATGAAAGATAATACTCGGACCATGTAATTTGTCCCAACAACAACAGCCATATTTTCAACATATTTACACCGTTTCTAAACCTACTGACGACGTGGTATATATATAACTTACTGCATATGTTAGAAAAACAGACTATATAGGCACAATATAAACGGCTTTAACCAGACAAAACTGGAGTGTCGAATTAAGAGTTACCAACTCATAATTATCGCATATTCAATCACGGGTATTTTAAGAACCCGTGAAAAAACTATAATTGTAATTGCCACATATGCACTATTATATGACCTGAACACTTGGATATAGGTTTGATAAACGGTTTGTAGTATAATGTTTCCGTTATTTGGTGTGTTAGTTCCTTTAATATACTTCGCGTAATATCGCTCAACTTATTTAAATCCTTTGAACGAACAACTCAAGTATATGTGAAATTAACAATTCGACGTGATTAATTATACCTTTGACATTAATTATATAACAGTCGCAATCAATGCAACTATATATTTAACAGAAGCACATGCATCATATCGCAAGCACAACACAAATGTCACATGGCTGACAATTAATATTTGAGAGAAGAGAAGAAGAAGAAACCTACATATTTTATACAAGTACGAGTATCACAGCTCATAAACATGATACGCACATTGACCTGTGTCACATGATACACACATTGACCTGTGTCACATGATACACACATTGACCTGTGTCACATGATACACACATTGACCTGTGTCAGATTTTGTGATCTCGAATCTGAAACATAAATGATGATGATGATGATAAAAAATATAATAAGTGTCAAAGCTGTAAATCTTGTTGCGGTAGTTTGTGAACATTGCAGGTGAAATGGCTGACATTGTAGGCGTTGTTTTTTAATGTTTACAAGCATATATTTTCTAGTAAGACGTGTTAGGAGAAATATTCAGATACAAGAGCAACATCAATGTAAAAGGTCACATATTCTATATATAGAATGAACTAGACAAGTTCGTTCTGTTAGATGTAACGGATACACTACAATAATGTATGATGTTTTTCAAAACAGCGTTAACGAAGCTAATTAAACACTTAATTTGCATTTACAAAATAAATTAGTAGATATAACCACCGAATTTTACATTTTCACTAAGTTTTAAAATATCTTGAATACTTTCAAACGGTTATTAGAATTACTCAATTATTTAAAATGTTCGCATATAGAAATTGTATACACTACCATTACTATGAACAAATAATTCTGGTCCACCAGCTACTGGTGTTATGCAAAGCCAACGAAAGAAATAAAATTTGTTTAGCAAAATAAGGTATTGAAATGAAATAATTTTAAATCGTTTTCTGATAGTGAAAGTATTATACCCTGTGTTATAAGATAACATGTTTGAGGTGATTTTTAATTGAGTCTGTGCTATGACCACAATACAGTTTTAAACTTACTTTACTGATTGTATTGCTTTTCTTCTGTATACAAACAAAAGGGTTGGGCCACAAGTTCTTCCATCATTAATAAAGGCCCGTCCCAACAATATTGTAAACAGTTAACAAGATGGCAATATAATTAACATAAACTATTCAAATACATTTTTCGGTGAACAAAAGAAGGAAAAAAGGAGAGGAGATAATAGAATAAAGTTCCAATAATCTCTAGTCGTTATCAAATCGTTTAGTATATTTAATGTATAGTTGAACATGATTAAAATAGTGCTATTATCTTTATCTGTATAACTATATTTTCCAAATAAAAATACACGAACGCTAAGCGGGTGAAATGGACAGGTAGCATAAAAAGATGAAGTCGTTCATTTAAATAAAACGGACATTACATAAAATAATGTTCGGCGTCCTCCTTTTCATGCCAACACTTCTGACAGGTTGCGTTTTTCTTTGGTTTTGTTTATAAACAAATCATATTTCAGGTTACTGTATTTGTTTCTTATCCGTGCATAAAATACAGACAATCTACGACATCTAGAAAAATAGAAAATATGTATTTTGGGCAGATTAAAGTATTGTTTTGTAATAAGAGTTTTAAAAGCAGAAAGGGAGTCTGCATTTCGTATGTGTTCAGGTATTGTATTCCATAACGATATACACGAGTGAATGAACGAATTACTAAATATCTGCGTTCTCGTATGAGGTTTACCACCACTAATTACATGTAAACCTCCGAGGTGTATCGAATGGTGTTCCTATAATAAAAAGTAATCCCTTCTTTTTTGATGGAAATGGGCATTATAAATAGTGGAAAACTGCCCATTTTTGTTCGATTTTGTGGCTGTAATTGTATAATAAGCGTATTAATAGGTTTTTCTGGATCACTGATGAACATTTTCGAAATTTCGACTCCATGCTTACACTTTGTGAGCAACCAACATCTTGTGACCCCACCTTTTCTGGTGTAGTTTCAAGTGGAAAATTAGTTTTTTATGTGAAAATTACACTGTAGCATTATCCATACTTGAGTTGAAGTTGCAGCAAATCATAAAGACACTTTAACATTGGTGTCTATGGGGAAAATAATTAGTGGTTTCATACCTTATGCCCATTCACAACGTTTATTATTGTTTGGAAACTTAACATATTTTCAGCGAAGATGTATCTATTTTTTGTATAAACCCCCCAAAAATGAGTACAAAGAACACATAGACTGCTACGCAAGAACTGCTTGAATTTTGGACTTTGCATACTTAATCCTTTTGCGACGTTAAAAACTCAATTTCGAGGTCATCAAAATTAAAATCAAGGTCAGCTATTAAAACTGTATAAGCTTTATACCGAATTTACCTAAAAATGTTTGTTGACCTAAGACGTGCAACAATAATAACTTCATTTAAAAACTAGGTCAATCAGTATTCGGTCCACAAGTAGGTCATTAGCAACTAATTAATTTTTGAAGAATACATGACCTTGGATATTTCCAAGTTAGGCTTGTAACCTGAAAGTTAGGTCAGTGACCTCAAAGTTCTGGCAGTGATTTAGGACGTATTTTCAGTTTTGTCATATGAAGATACATTTTCGTTTAGAAAGATGAAATCGTTTTAAATAGCTGTTAGATTCGTTTGCATTATACATCTGTGGCTATGATAAACTTTTCAGTCATATGAAAAGATAAGAGTCATATATTTAAACGTTTGTTTGTTTGAAATTGATTGTTTTCATATTGGTGAAATGCCATACTATGTATTGGATTTTTGAATATTTTAATGTTGTTAATATGTTCGTATTAAAACACACATTCTTGTTTTTGTTTAAACATGTTGTTGTTTTTTATTATTCGGTATATTTCGATGAAATTTTGTGTTAACATCAAATACAGATGTTATTAAAAGAAAATTATGCTATAGTTGTTGGTTCTTTCTTACAGTCTCAGATTATGCAGGAAAGCAAAGTGGATACTTTTTATTTTTGCTGAGTATAGTTAAAAACTAGATCAATGCGTATAAATAAAGTCCTGGCATTGATTTATGACGAATTTTTATTTTTATGTTTGTCATATGATGATACATTTTCATTTAGAAAGATGAAATCGTTTTAATTAGCTGTTAGATTTTTGCGTTATTGTTTATTCTTTATTTACTTGTCGTTGCTTAGAAACATATTATACAATCATTTAACATATATTTAAATATGTATATATTTATAGAATATGTTTTGTATGACATGTGTAGCGGCATGGCGATAGATGGAAATATTCGTTTTTACGTACATTCGTTTGCATTATACATCTGTGGCCATGTGAACTTTTCAGTCGTATGAAAAGATAGGAGTCATATATATGTCAGTTTAAAAGGGGTACATTAGGTGTCTTTTTTTAAATCTATTTTTTAATAAATGTTCCGATTAATGATAAAACGGTTATATCAATCAAAATATGATGTTAGCATGGCGTTGTTCATCACGTCTAACATTTTAATTCACCGACGATTTTGCATGAAATCGGGATTAAAAGAACACACGGCAATCTTGACATTGTTGTCTTGCATTAAAAGGCGCATTTGTGTGTAGTTCTAAGGTTTATATCCCTCCGCCATAAAACCAATAGGACGTCCTAAAGGTACAATAGTTTTAAACTTATTTATTTTACATCGATTGTAACGAAAGCTCTATGAACTTATTTGAATCACTCTCGATGTCTTCCTGGGTAGAACCAGTACTAAGCAATGCAACGCATATGGCAATGGCGGGCATCGAACCCACGACTTTTGGATCATGGGTCCAACTCTCTACCACTAGACCACAGCGCTCCCCGAATAGTTACAATAGAGTCTGGACTTTTCTTGCATTAAAATTAGCGCCGCGCTATAGCAATTCAGTATCACTTTAACTTTAAAACTGCTTGCATGTCATTAAATAGAATTTTGAATTTTCATTTTCTCTTGATATTTTACCATAGTTTTAAGTATTTTATTGGTGTAATATAATCAACAGTCAGTAAAATACAAAATCAATTTAATTACTTTTAACTATTCCTATAATAATCATTAATGATTGAACAAATGCAGGTTATGTAGAAAAACTAACGGGACGCCGCGAGTTTCTTAAAAATCAAGATTGCCTTGTGTCCCTTTAAAATGCTTAAATTAACCCTGGTGCATAACCTAGGATACCACATATAACTATGTAGATTGAGTTTCCTTGTAAATAATGAGTAGTTTTATTATATTTTGGTTCTTTAGAATAGAAATTATCATTATTAGTCGATTTTAAGTCGGACCCCTAGATCCCCACGAATAGCCTGTCGAACCTCCTTTAAAACTGAATATATGTGTATGTATAGTGTGGAAATGGGCATTATAAGTAGGGGAAAACTGCCCACTTCTATTCGATTTCGTGGTTGTATGTATAAGAAGCGTATTATTAGGTTTTGCTGGATGACTGATGAACATGTTCGAAATTTCGACTCTTTGCTTACACTTTGTGAGCAACCATCAATGAAAACAGCTGTACTCTTGACCTGTTTAGTAAACAAACAAGAACTTTCTTACATGTCATGTGACCCCACCTTTTCTGGTGATTTTTCAAGTGGAAAATTAGTTTTCTTTATGAACATTATACTGATGCATTATCCACACTTGAATTGAATTTGCAGCAAATCATTAATATATGACCCTTTAACATTGGTGTATATGGGGGAAATAATTAGGGGTTTCATACCTATGAATACGTACGTAATCATTTGAATTTATTAAGTTGTAAGGAGCAAACTTAAACTTAAGTTAAACGTGTTCCGCTGGATAATACTACTAGTACCTGCATCTAATATATGCTCCATGGTGGGGTATCTTATATAGACAACAACAAAATGCATTTTTTAGTGAAGTATGGTGAATGGTAACAAAGAAACCTGCATCTACTATATGTTCCATGGTGGGATATCGAAGAACAAGATGGTGAATTGTAGCAAAGAAACCTGCATCTACTGTATGTTCCATGGTGGGATATCGAAGAACAAGATGGTGAATTGTAGCAAAGAAACCTGCATCTACTATATGTCCTATGGTGGGGTATCAAAGAATAAGTTTGCTGAATTGTAACAAAGAAACCTGCATCTACTATATGTTCCATGGTGGGATATCGAAGAACAAGATGGTGAATTGCAGCAAAGAAACCTGCATCTACTATATGTCCTATGGTGGAGTATCAAAGAATACGTTTAATGAATTGTAACAAAGTAACCTGCATCTAATATATGTTCCATGGTGGGGTATCTTATATAGACAAAAAACAGATGAATTGTTTAGTGAAGAACAAGTATGGTGTAGGTGAATTGTAGCAAAGAAACCTGAATCTATATATGTTCCATGGTTGGGTGTGGTGGGTGGTTACTTTATATAGACAACAACCAAATGCATTGTTTAATGAAAAAGATCACGTATGGGGAATTATAACAAAGAAATCTGCATCTACTATATGTCCTATGGTGGGGCATCGAATAACAAGTATGATGAATTGTAATAAAGAAACCTTTATCTACTATATGTTCTATGGCGTGGTACCTTATGAAGCGTAAAGTGAAGAGCAAGTATGGTATGTTTACATCGCTATTGCATTCGCTACTGACACGCTGCATTTAATTTTCCAATGAATACCATTACCTTCGGAATACCTCATGATATTCCCTTTAACGGTTTTCATTGGATGATGGGCGGAGTTTAATTTAATAGAATATTGCGCATGAGGGGTGTGTCTAAAATGTTGCCGATCGTAACGGCCGTTACATTTTACTCCATATAAATCCCCGTATAATAAACTATTTTTTCGAAATAAATAGTAAATCTGGCGTATATAGAGAAGAAAAAACGCCATTTTAAAGGTAAATATTAATGTAAATATAATAATAATAATAATAATAATAAATACTTTATTTCATGAAGGTACAACTCATTAAGATTATACAAACAATTGCACAACACTTATCTTCCATGAGGCCTTCTGATAACAACAGCAACTTATAAACAATAGCAAGTGAATACATGCACGTAACATTAATACTATGTTTCAAGCTGGCATTCAAAACAAGTATTCACTATTAACACAACTTAATTTGAGCAGAACACCTGTTATCTTGAAATAGAAATAATTTATAATTGTGTTTGAAAGCATAAATAGAAACAGAAGTCCGGATATTTTCTGGGATTGAATTCCAAGTCCGCATGGCAACATAGGTAAAAGATTGTTTTAAATATTCGGATTTAGGTCTAGGATGCTTAATGTCATGTTTAACGCATGATCTTAAATTATATCTGCTATTTTCAGAAAATGTTATTAATTTACTTATGTATATTGGTGTAAGATTATGAATTGCTTTATAAACTAAAACACCTACTTGAAATTTACATCTTGTTTCAAATGACATCCAATTTAA
The DNA here is from genome assembly GCA_037043455.1 of Cyrtodaria siliqua. Lineage (NCBI taxonomy): Eukaryota > Metazoa > Mollusca > Bivalvia > Adapedonta > Hiatellidae > Cyrtodaria > Cyrtodaria siliqua. The sequence goes on from JAWPHD010008155.1 coordinate 12,346, forward strand.
CTCATTGAAAAGATTTGCAGAAGGTGTATGTAAAGGTTTTATCAAAATCCAGCGTGCGATGCTTTTTTGTAAAGTAACAACCTTTGTAAAATTTAATTTAGTACAATTACTCCAGAGGATAGATCCATAATCAAATATTGGAACTAAATATGCATTATAGAATAGCTTTTTCATATCAAGTGTCAAATATTTAGATATTCGTCTTAAAAGAGTGAATTTACTCGATATATGATTACAGACTTTGCTTATCTGAACATCCCACTTTAGATGTTGATCTATTGTAATTCCGAGAAGTTTTTGAGAAGACACTGATTGTATCAGGCAATTATCTATCGAAAGCGTGAGTTTTCGAGAATGGTTTATTTTATATTTTGAACCTAATAGGATACATGTTGTTTTTGTAGGATTTATAACCATGTTATTTATAGTGCACCATTTATTTATGTTATTTAAGTCAGTTTGTAATTTATTCTCAATGGAATACACATCCAGCCCTGATGTATGTAGCGTGGAGTCATCAGCATACATGTCAACTGAAGCTTCTTTGGAAGCTAAAGGTAGATCATTTACATAAATCAAGAACAAAAGTGGTCCTAGGATAGATCCCTGAGGGACACCTGATTTGATGATTCTCTCCTCAGATTGATACTGTCCAACTCTGACTACTTGTGTCCTGTTAGACAGATATGACTGAAACCAACGTATTGTTAAAGTCGAAAAATGATACAAATGCAGTTTGTATAATAGTATCTCATGATCAACCATATCAAACGCCTTTCTCATGTCAAGGAAAACACTGCCAACATAAATATAAGGAATGAAATGCGCTCTTTTGGTTTTCATTGGGGTATGAAAAATATTTGGGTGGTTTAAAGTGTGTGGAGTCCGAAGTATAAGGAATGAAATGCGTTCTTTTGGTTTTCATTGGGGTATGAAAACTATTTGGGTGGTTTAAAGTGTGTGGAGTCCGAAGTATAAGGAATGAAATGCGTTCTTTTGGTTTTCATAGGGGTATGAAAAATATTTGGGTGGTTTAAAGTGTGTGGAGTCCGAAGTATAAGGAATGAAATGCGCTCTTTTGGGGTTTCATTGGGGTATGAAAAACATTTGGACGGTTTAAAGTTAGGGTGGAGTCCTTCGGACTTCGGACTTCGGACTCCACACACTTTAACCACCCAAATATTATTCATACCCCAATGAAAACCAAAAGAGTGCATTTCATTCCTTAAGTGAAGGGTAACAAAGAAACCTGCATCTACTATGTGTTCCATGGTGGGGTACCGCTTCATCACTGCCACACTGATGGAACGAAGGATCAGGATGTGCCCGAACATCATGTACCTGGCCACTGTACGCCGTATGATCCGAGAACGCTCGTCTTCCCTGTGCAGATACGTGCCCATAATGAATAACGTTCTGAAATATACATTTTTTTTTCTTTAAGTTCAGCACCCAAGTTAATATTCACCATTTATATAATAATAAAAACACTTATAAAAAGCTGCCAACCCATAAGATATTAAGAACAAAATGTGTCTTTGTGAAATCCGGAACGATTCGGTAGTTTCCGCGCGGACTTTGTGCGATGACGTAGATTGACCTACGACCTGGTTGTCATCTGCTGCTTATAACAGTATTAAAGTCAAACAGGAAATGTAGCATTCACACAACACAGGCAACCAAAATACACATACAAAGGAATCATTCACAGGAGAAATAGAAGCAAAGTATGTGATATCACAAAAAAAAAAAAAAAGGGTTGAAATAGGCGTACCGCCTTTGAACGGTCAGTTGCAAAAAGGCCTGTCGGACTACAAACTAGGTTCAAGAGAGTACCAATCATCAATCTGTACATGTTGTCATCACAAGTAAACGAAACAGCGCATGTAAAGGAAATTCAAAACAAAGATGATCATGTAAGAGTATATATAAATAAAAAAGCAAAAGCCTAGAAAACCACAAAGAAAGTACCCAGTGAGTTGGCAGAAGCCTGAGCCACAATAGACCAGTAAGAGCACGACAAGACAAGATTGGAGACACACATTACATAAATCTAAATCATGCCCATTACAGTTTAATTCAAAATAATATGTTACGAAATAGCTGGTCTATTATAAAGAATAAAAACTAAAACAAGGACAATGAAATTAAAATATATACTATTTGCAAATGCTACACCCTAAAACAGTTATACAATGCAATCAACTACCCACAGCATTAATCTCATCCAGCACAGAGGATGCAATTCAGCTACTCATCCCTGTGACCATACTCAACTACACACAGCATTTACCTTAGCCAGCACAGAGGTGGCAATTCAGCTACTCACCCCTGTGACCATACTCAACTACACACAGCATTTACCTCAGCCAGCACAGAGGTGGCAATTCAGCTACTCACCCCTGTGACCATACTCAACTACACACAGCATTTACCTCAGCCAGCACAGAGAATGCAATTGTCACAAAATGTCACGGGTAGAGCGTACTGGTCGTATATAGCTCTTGTATCGGTTACACCCAAAATCTATTGTTCGAGTTGAAACAATTTCACAATATTCATGATCTATTCATGTAACACGTAAAAGCGTGCACATTTTAAGTGGCCGCCAGAGAGGCCGTGTCATAAGTTTAGTTTTGTGCTAATGCATGTAAACGTATAGGTATATTTTCCTTAAACGGCAAAATTGTATAAGGGCCTCTCGTGTAGATTCAATACTGTAGATTTAGCCACGTTTGTCACGGACTGAACGGGGGAAATAATGATTTCGGCGTAATGTTTGCTATAAAACCCATTGTCTTCTAGCTGTCGCCGGGATCATCGATAGTACTTTGTTGGAACAGAGATTGGACGGCAAATTTCACAGGCAACATGTGGTTAGTAGTTTTATTAAACTTTCATCGTATATTTGTATTCAGTGGGCGGCGCCATCTTGTTTGGCGGTTACGACATCCGGTTAGCATTGATGTTTCTCAAACATAACTTTAGACTAGCATATGATTTTGAAGTTACTTTATTAGATGTAATTATTGTAATTGATCATTAATTGTAAAACAATATTAATTTGATAACAGTGGATATTAGGTGCATTAGTTAACGTTGGCGTATAACTCGGTGATTGTAATACACGATTGTCAACATTAGTTAACAATGAGATGAGTGACAAGAATAAATGCGTGCATGCATAACTCAGTGAGTGTAATATATGAGTAATTTGATCATGTTTATATTACATGTATTAGGGGCATTGATTAACAGCGACGTACATAGCGTACATATGGCGGTGTAGAATATGTATACATTGCTACTCCTCATTAGTACAGCTTGCATATATTGATTGAATAATGATTTGTTTGGGTAATGATAATTATACAAGATTGTTATGTTTGTCAACCGACATCTAAAACGTATGTATAATTACAGCCTAAGCCATCCAGGATATAAGCCATCCAGGGTTGGAGTAAGCCATCTAGGTTTGGATATCCAGGAGTGGAGCTAAGCTTCCACGACTAACGTTACAAGCGGTGGAGACGGTCCCCGTACCTGCTCAGCCAGGTTTTACTAACGACAACCCCCGGGACACAAGGTGGGCCCGTTACCAGTCCTCACTGGAGGAATATCATTCACAATCTCAGTGGAGATTAACTATCATTGCATCGCGTCATCAACCCTTACAGAAGGCATTTGATGACAATCATCCATTGAATTCGCGCATCATCATCTTCATGAGCTCTCGCGCATCACAGTTATCGCGCTAGATCAACATTGTTATAGCTTTAACAACACTTTAGTGTCTTAGACATTCAGTATTTATAGCAATACTAAGAACGTCTTAAACGTTCAGGAGAACATTCTTTTCATAGTTCATTTGTGTATTCGCTTGTTTTTTTAGATCATTGTATATATATTAAACATATTTTAAAAGTTGCATTAAACTTATGTAAATGCATTCACCGTCATTGATTCTTTCCTGAGTTAGCCCAACCACTAAGGTCATCCTGTGACAACTGGTTTTCAGAGTAGTGGGATTTTTGGCGACTACGGAGGGAAAGAATCAATAAGTGATCTTTATGATGATATACTAAATCTCTACTTATTATTTTAGAATTGTGTACCACCCTCTGATCCATCAAGGCGACTGTCGACGATCACGGCCACAGCTTGGAAGACAAGTCAAGACACGACAAGGGTAGGGTGAGTCCAAACTGTTGTTTTGTCCGTTCTTTCCTTGGCGCGAGGTCGCAGTGGTCTACACGATTGGGTCTGAGGCACTTTTGCTAAATAATTTGGGTGTTTGTTTTTACCTCCCTTGATATACACATAGTATCCAATTAGGTTGGCGAACAAGACGTTCTACTCATGTTGTGACACTCGAGTATACTTATATTAATGGGAGAAGTAAATATACATGTACATGTTATGCACATTTCGATGATTGTTTAAGGTTTATGTCCAATATTAAATTAAGATATTGTATGTAGTGTATATGTTTTGTGGAAGCTAGATACTATCTATACATAACCGTCAGTAGTTAGCGCTAGTACAAATGTGTATGTAACTTGTCCTATGATGATGCCCAGGTATTTACTGAGGACACAGTGACTTACCATTAGTAGTTAAGTGAGTAGAATTATTAGTGACGTGTGTATTGTAATTATTGTAGTTAGTAGTCCACAATGTCCATAGACATGACGTCCATAAAGGATCTTACGGAAATGGGAAAGGAGTTAGGGTATGCTGGAGAGGAGCTTAGAACCTTTGTTAAAGACGAACAGGCTAGGGAAAGGGAATTTAGACTTAGGGAAAGAGAATTAGCAAAGCAGGAAAGAGATGAAGAAAGTATACTAGTTAAAGATAAGCTAGAATTAGAAGGTAGGTTAGCTAAAGAGAAGTTAGAATTAGAAAGTAGAATAGTAAGGGAGAAGCAAGAGTTAGAACATGAGAGGTTCGAAACTGATGGTAGACTAGCTAAGGCTAAGATGATAATGGAAAGGGAGCAAAAGGAGTTTGATCATAAGTTAGCTTTAGAGTTGGAAGCAGCTAAGACACATAGTAAGGACAGTGGAACTGTAGGGAAAGATAGTTATTCTGGGAAGTTAAAAGGTTCGAAGTTACCATACTTTGATGCTGACAAAGATAACATGGACAGTTACTTGTTACGGTTCGAACGTTATGCTGAGTTACAGGAATGGACCAAAGATAAGTGGGCAGTTCATTTAAGTGCGTTATTGAGAGGCAATGCCTTAGATGTATTTTCTAGATTACCTAGTTTAGATGCTCTTGACTATGACAAGTTAAAGGATGCTCTTTTAAAGAGATTTGAGTTAACTGAAGAAGGTTTTAGAAAGCGGTTTAGAGCTTGTCTGCCTGAGAAAGGCGAGTCATTTATTCAGTTTATTAGTAGGTCTAGAAATTACTTAGATAGGTGGTTAGAGTTAGGGAAGGTAGCGCAGACTTATCAGGGCCTCATAGATTTCTTGTTGCGGGACCAGCTATTCAATGTTTGTAGTAGAGATCTGTTCTTATTTCTTAAAGAAAGAAAACTAACTAGTGTAAATGAAATGGCAACTCAAGCAGATCAGTTTGCCGAGGCTAGAGGTGGAGCTTATAATGTAGTGTCGAAAGACAGAACTTTTAGAGATAGGCAAGGGGACGATCATAAACAGAAAGGCCAGAGTGGAAACTATAGAGGAGGAGGTAGTTCGATGGGTGCTAGAGGAGGTAGCAATAGTGGTAACATAGGTAGACCTTTTATTCGTTGTCGTCACTGTAATGGGAATCATGCTTCACATGAGTGTAGGAAAGCGGTGAAAGTGTCCGCTGTCGTAGACAATTTTAGTGAAAATAGTAGAGTGGACAACAATGTAGGGAGTCAGAACCAAGGTTTTAACAACCCATGGAATTTCGGTAGAGGTAGAGGTGGTCAAAACCGTGGTAGAGGTAGAGGCAGAGTAATAGTCCGGTTATTAAAACCGAGAGTAGTAGCTGTTGTGTTAAAGCGGATGGTGTAATGGCGAAGATCGGAACATGTCTCTTTCCGTATGCAAATCTTCCAACGGCAGATGGTAGAGTGAATGGCACGGACGTAATTGTAATGAGGGATACAGGTTGTACAGGTGTGGTAGTTAGGCGTAGTTTAGTTACGGATGACCAGTTGGTAGGTAAACAGTCACCGTGTATGTTGTTAAATAAATCGGTAGAGCACGTGCCAATAGCGAGAATAGATGTAGATACACCTTTCTTTAAAGGGACTACAGAGGCACTATGTATGGACGACCCGATGTATGATTTAACGATAGGGAACATAGATGGTTCAGCACTTCCGGTAATGTCCGATTTTAGAAGTAGCATAAGTAATGCCGTAGAGACTAGAGCGCAGGTTCAGAAGCAAGCTCAGGCTTATAGAAAATTAAAGGTTCCTGCAGCCGTAGGTGACATATCTAAAGCGGAGTTTATAGAAGCACAAACTCAAGACGAGTCATTAGGTCCTTGTAAGGTGAAGGCCAAGGATGGTGTAGTAAAGAAGTGTAAAGGGTCCGGTAGTTGTAAGTTTGTACATAAGAATAGGTTATTGTACAGAGAATTTGAAGATAGTGGTAGTAGACAGTTTCACCAATTAGTGGTACCTACCCAGTATAGAACGACAGTGCTTAATGTAGCTCATGAGTCGATTATGGGAGGTCATTTAGGTGTAAAGAAAACGTCAGATAGAGTATTGGCAGAATTTTATTGGCCAGGCGTTAGTGGAGATGTAACTAGGTATTGTAGGTCCTGCGATGTATGCCAAAGGACAGTACCAAAAGGTCGAGTGACCAAAGTACATTTAGGTCAGATGCCACTGATAGATACACCATTTAAGCGGGTAGCCGTAGACATAGTTGGACCAATTTTTCCAGTGTCGGATAGGAAAAATAGGTACATTTTAACCATGGTAGACTATGCAACTAGGTATCCGGAGGCAGTAGCATTGCCCTCAATTGAAACTGAGAGAGTAGCTGAGGCATTAGTTGATATGTTCAGTAGGCTAGGTGTACCAGAGGAAATGCTGACTGATTGTGGGTCACAGTTTACGTCAGAACTTATGGCTGAAGTAAGCAGGTTATTGTCTTTGCGTCAAATCATGACAACACCATATCACCCTATGTGTAACGGGTTAGTCGAACGATTTAACGGGACGTTAAAGCAAATGTTACGGCGTATGTGTACCGAGAGACCCAAAGATTGGGACAAGTATCTCAATGCTTTATTGTTTGCATTTAGAGAGGTTCCACAAGAGAGTTTAGGATTTTCTCCGTTTGAGTTATTGTACGGTAGGTCAGTTAGAGGTCCCATGAGGATTCTTAGAGAGATGTGGGCAGGTGAAGTAGATAGTGATGAGGTTAAGACTACATATCAGTATGTTTTAGATCTGAAGGAGAAACTAGAGGAGACTTGTAAGATAGCTCAATGTCAGTTAGTTAAGGCAAGTACCAAGTACAAACGGTACTATGACCAGAAAGCTAGAGCTAGAAAGTTTAAGATAGATGACCAGGTGTTACTGTTACTCCCGACCGACAATAACAAGTTGTTATTACAATGGAAAGGTCCGTTTTACGTTAGAGGGATAGTGAACACTATGGATTACCGTATCGAGATAAACGGAAAGTTAAAGACCTTTCATGCGAATATGCTGAAAGAGTATATCAGTAGAACCGATAATGTGCAACAAGGGGTGTTAACCGTAGTTAATGTTGCAGTTATTGAGGATAGTGAGGAAGACAGTAGTGAGGACACTAGTCCCATGTATTTTCCCACTAGTGTAGGTAAGGAGACAGCAGCCGATTTAGACATATCGGGCATGCTTAGTGTAGCAGAGAAACGAGAGGTAAGTCGTTTAGACTCTGAGTGTAGTACTGTTCGGTCCGATAAGTCGAGACCAACAGATGTAGTGCAGTGTAGCTTTAAGCACACGTTAGCAAAACCGATTAGGGAAACGAGAGACCCTACGCCATTTCGCAAACAGTATACTGGTAATGCGATGGATGCGATGTGTAAAGTTGGAGTTCTTGTAGTTACGGGAAGTAGTGTTATTAGTAACCGTAAAGTCGGTGTAATAGACCGTGGAAAGGACAATATTGGGGCAGACTATTTAAGTCGCCGCACATAATGACCGGTTTAATACAATAGTGTATTGCAGTGTATTGTACAATAGTAGTATATGTTACGACAGGGTAGTGTACAATTGTAGAATAGTGTTGAAATTGTAATTACATATTATAGTTAGGTTATAACTGCAGTGGTAATAGTTAACATACTCAAGCGATTGAGCGATCAGCTTGTACGTTTTGTCGCTCGTTTGCTCAGAAGAATTAATAGTTTCTTAACGTGTAAATATTAATTATCATTTTGTTGAATTTTAAAAGTGTAGCACTTTCTTTAAGTGGGGAGATGTTGTCACAAAATGTCACGGGTAGAGCGTACTGGTCGTATATAGCTCTTGTATCGGTTACACCCAAAATCTATTGTTCGAGTTGAAACAATTTCACAATATTCATGATCTATTCATGTAACACGTAAAAGCGTGCACATTTTAAGTGGCCGCCAGAGAGGCCGTGTCATAAGTTTAGTTGTGTGCTAATGCATGTAAACGTATAGGTATATTTTCCTTAAACGGCAAAATTGTATAAGGGCCTCTCGTGTAGATTCAATACTGTAGATTTAGCCACGTTTGTCACGGACTGAACGGGGGAAATAATGATTTCGGCGTAATGTTTGCTATAAAACCCATTGTCTTCTAGCTGTCGCCGGGATCATCGATAGTACTTTGTTGGAACAGAGATTGGACGGCAAATTTCACAGGCAACATGTGGTTAGTAGTTTTATTAAACTTTCATCGTATATTTGTATTCAGTGGGCGGCGCCATCTTGTTTGGCGGTTACGACATCCGGTTAGCATTGATGTTTCTCAAACATAACTTTAGACTAGCATATGATTTTGAAGTTACTTTATTAGATGTAATTATTGTAATTGATCATTAATTGTAAAACAATATTAATTTGATAACAGTGGATATTAGGTGCATTAGTTAACGTTGGCGTATAACTCGGTGATTGTAATACACGATTGTCAACATTAGTTAACAATGAGATGAGTGACAAGAATAAATGCGTGCATGCATAACTCAGTGAGTGTAATATATGAGTAATTTGATCATGTTTATATTACATGTATTAGGGGCATTGATTAACAGCGACGTACATAGCGTACATATGGCGGTGTAGAATATGTATACATTGCTACTCCTCATTAGTACAGCTTGCATATATTGATTGAATAATGATTTGTTTGGGTAATGATAATTATACAAGATTGTTATGTTTGTCAACCGACATCTAAAACGTATGTATAATTACAGCCTAAGCCATCCAGGATATAAGCCATCCAGGGTTGGAGTAAGCCATCTAGGTTTGGATATCCAGGAGTGGAGCTAAGCTTTCACGACTAACGTTACAAGCGGTGGAGACGGTCCCCGTACCTGCTCAGCCAGGTTTTACTAACGGCAACCCCCGGGACACAAGGTGGGCCCGTTACCAGTCCTCACTGGAGGAATATCATTCACAATCTCAGTGGAGATTAACTATCATTGCATCGCGTCATCAACCCTTACAGAAGGCATTTGATGACAATCATCCATTGAATTCGCGCATCATCATCTTCATGAGCTCTCGCGCATCACAGTTATCGCGCTAGATCAACATTGTTATAGCTTTAACAACACTTTAGTGTCTTAGACATTCAGTATTTATAGCAATACTAAGAACGTCTTAAACGTTCAGGAGAACATTCTTTTCATAGTTCATTTGTGTATTCGCTTGTTTTTTTAGATCATTGTATATATATTAAACATATTTTAAAAGTTGCATTAAACTTATGTAAATGCATTCACCGTCATTGATTCTTTCCTGAGTTAGCCCAACCACTAAGGTCATCCTGTGACAGCAATTCAGCTACTCACCCCTGTGACCATGAAAAAGTGTAGGTTACCTAGAAGAAGAAGAAGAAGAAGAAGAAGAAGAAGAAGAAGAAGAAGTATGAGTTATCGAGAGTGCATGTATTTAAATTGTTGTTGGTCTGATCTGACCTTGATCAGCATTTTTCCAAAAGTAATGTCAGTATCAAATCAAATGTTAAACTGCAGTTGGAATCTTCTCCAGAAGTACTTGTTTAACTTATAGCGTTAGCAAAATTCTATATTCTCAAACAAGTTAAAGAAAGGTAGTCTGAGCTTCATAGATGTCCAACAACTGATCTTATTTAAAACAATACTTACAGAAAAAGAAACTCCTTTCATGTCAGACATATGAGAACAGACTGCATTAAAGTGGGACAACTACCAAATAAATTACAATAGAAAATCTAACTTTCACTCTTCACTAGTACACGACTGTTTTCGTTTTTGTTTCGTACTAGTATCTTTTTAAACTACACCTGCTGTTATATTTTTCCCAACCTGTCTCTCAAGTAACCTTTTCAATATTCGTTATCAATCGTAACTTCTTTCGCATGATTATGTTTATGTAGTATATAATTAAACCTAATTTGTTTTTAGAAACAATAAAGATTCACACCATAATCATACATTATGTATTAATTTAATTATTGCTTTACACAATATTATGTTAATGATGTCAAGCTGTAATTTATGGTATATGTATTGAAAGAAAATGTATTACATAACAACATTTGAAAGGGTGATTGATTGAATGTTTATGCACAGGCGATTATTCATTCAATTGTCAACTATATTATTTTCTTCAGAAGCTACTTGTTTAACTTTAATATGGTGCTAACAAAATTCTATATTCTCGAACAAGTTAAAGAAAAATAGCTTTATAGATGTCCAACAACAGTTTAAAATAATACTTATAGAAAATGAAACTCTGCTTTCTTGTCAAATATATTAGAAAAATCCTGCATTAAATTTGAACAAATTATTCAGAAAATCTAAACAGGGAAACAAACGACAGTCGTGTACTCCTTGTTTAAAAGTAGGTATCTCAAGTTAAAGGGTTATTGGGACGAACAGGATTTAATGAAGTTTGATATTCTCAAGGAGTAGAAAACATAACGTATTTCATTAATATATTTAAACAACGAATTAAAAAGATATGTTTATACAAAATTGAAATGCTGAATTATCTGCTTCCACAAGAGCTAGTACGGTCATTCAGAATAATATCAGATTTCAGGTTTGCGAATTATCTAGATGTACTAAATATAAAGAAATTTAGAGCTTTTTCACAAAACTAAGTGTCTCTAGTTAAAGGTTAGAAATAGAAACTGGTCGATGGCATAGACCAAATAAAACGCCAAGATCCGAAAGAAAATGCTGGCTTTGTAATATACTAGAAGACGAATTTGGAAACGGCCAAACATACCAAAATTTATTGAAGTTATGACAACAGAATACAAGAGTTTATTAAAGAAACTGTCAGTTTTCATTAGTAAGAGTTTTAAAAGAAGAGACGACATGTTTTATAAATAAATATCACTTTTCTCCATTTTCCTCCACTTATACAAATGTGTACTGATCAGAACATAGGACTATTTAAAAATTATATATTAAACAATTATATACTTAATAGTTGTCAAATACTTTTAACTAGTAACATATACAGATGATCTTGAAACTCACTTACAAAATTATACAAATTATCATTAATGAAAATATTGTGTGTATTTCATAAGCATGTTTATATGTATGTACTATTTGCATGTGAACTGTTGGGCGTAATGCCTTATGTTTGAATAAAATGTCTATCTGTCTATCTATAAAAGTCGACTGTTTTTGTTTGTTTGTTGCTGGTATGTTTTCAAAAAAACTTTTGCTGTTATCTTTTCCCCTGACCTATCTCTCAAGTAAACTTTCTCTGTATTCTTAACATGCTTAATCGTAACTTCATTCGTAATATATAATTCAAATTATTTTGTTTTTTGGAAAAAAATGATTCAGACCATAATCATGAATTATGTATTAATTAAATATAGTTTTACACAATATTGTCATATAATGATGTCAAGTTGCAATTTAATGTATATATGTATTCAAAATTAAATGAGTTTGAAAGGATGATTGATTGAATGTTTACAGGCAACAAGTAATCATTCAATTGTCAGCTCTACCATTTTCTCGGGTAAGGAAATAAAATATTGCCAACGGCATGCTGTGCCAGATCTGGTGTGAGGGACTTTAGATTATCGATGCCGATGGCAGTAGACCCGCGAATTCGATGTTTTTCAAGTACAAAACAACAGATGAGGTTTGGTGCACCCTAGAACCTAGTTTAACCCGCCGCGACCTTTTCACCACTGATCGTTCAACGCGGCAGCCCTATTGTCAACACGTTCGTCTCTGTGATGTCACATGCCTTGCTTTTTATTAACATTGTAATTGTTGTTTGTGTTAATGCGTGTTTTTGGTTGACTGTATTCTGTGAAAGCTACATTTCCTGTTCGACTTTTATTACCTATCCTAGTATACTGAAAGGAAAAAGAAACGCGACACGGGAATTTCCGCTTTTTCCTTTCAGTATAGTTACATTATATCACAAATGCTCGTTCTATGAGTGAACATGTTTTAGGAATATAATACACATTTTAGCGACTGAAACAAATTCTCATAACTTGCAGGTGATGCCCATCTCTCAACATCAAATGAAGAAAATATGTAGCTTCAACCTGTTATAAATGATTCAATTTTCTTGGAATAAATGGTGTGTTACATTAAAAACACATTTATCAATTGTATATGTTGTTTGGCATGTTTTCTGGCGTTAAAAATGCCCTTCTAGCGGTAAAGAACGTGACGTGGCATCGTGCGAGGTAGTGAGATTTAATTCCTCCTCGTTATCCAATCGGCATTGAGTATTTTTTTTAAAAATGTGATATTTATTTTGCATATCTGGCTGTACACTACAGTATACTGAACGGCTTTAAACCGTACACATGTACATTATTTTCGGTATTTTGTTTTTAGAAAAATATGTTCATATATCATATATATTGTCAACTTTACATCCTTCACAACATACGGGGAAAAATCGATAATCCTTGACGGTATAAAAAAAATGCATTTGCTATATGAAAATCTAATTCCAAAATGAAAATGCCGAAAAGAATGTATACTGACGAGATAAAGAAACGCCTCATCGGGAATTTCCGCTATATATTGTATGTACACTATGCTGCTGTTAATCGAATGGTACATGGCTACGTAAGACCTTTCTTTTCGGAAAAAATACTAAAACAACACAAAACACAGCAAATAGTATTTCTTCAAAGTTTGATTATTGGCAGAGTATCTGTTTGGCACAAGCATGTGAGCAAACTTAGGATGCAAATTTCTGAAAACTCTTTACTTGTACTTATCCTACCGTGGGTTTCACGGGAGGAGACCTTTACACATACCGTACTAAAATAGTCAATTTTTCAAAGAGGAACTTCAATATTTATGAATGTCTTGTTATAAAGTGTACTGTGATTAAAACGTCTACAACATCACAGTTGTGTCCTTTCTCTAACCAACTGCAACTTTGTTTTACAAAACATCTTGGGATTTCTTTGGAATATTATGTGGCATTAAGTGTGCGGTATATACAATATATAGCGGAAATTCCCGATGAGGCGTTTCTTTATCTCGTCAGTATATATATACGTTTTTAAAGTCGTTCGGTATGTGTAAAGGTCTCCTCCCGTGAAACCCACGGTAGGATAATTCTTGCGCCATACAAAATAAAAGTGTGTTCTTCGCTTTTAGATAGCTTTAATATATGTTTATTGTTGTTGCAGGTGAGATGAACACAGTCTGAAATTGGATGTGCAGCTATCAGACGACACTGGGGCCGAAATATGACAGTTGTATGAATGTTGAAGAACTGTAGGAATTCTGGTACAAACTCTGTAGTAAAAGCCCACCACTCAACGTCAACGTACCAGATTTGGTACATATTTGTGTGGGCAAATCATGTGACTGTGTTTCATAAAAAAAAATACTTTTAGCTTGGAAACGTGATGCTCCAAATGACCCAGCGTTATTCATATAGGTCAACATAGTACAACTGCACTGCGTTGTAAGTGTATTAAGTTTTACCTGTCAGGCCATGGTACATTACTGAACTGTTGCCACCACCTTGTAACTACAACAGATACATAGAAGCCGAGCACGAACGACACGGGAATCAGGTCCGTGTAACTATTGCAGTAGGCAACTATCTTCTCAAACATGCTGTAAATAAAGACACATATGGTTATACAGTTCAGAAAAAGTTGTAATAGTTTGTTTTTATTAACAAATATCATGTATTGAATAGCGTGGTTGTGTATACATAACATCGAGTATGGCCTATTAACCGTTCCAAATCGGTAACCCTGTCACAACATTGAGTAAAGCTAACCAGTAGTCCGTATTGCCTACTAACCGTTCCAAGTCGGTAACCCTGTCATCAACACTAGCTATATGGTGTGTATACACAACATTGAGTAAAGCTAACCAGTAGTCCGTATTGCCTACTAACCGTTCCAAGTCGGTAACCCTGTCATCAACACTAGCTATATGGTGTGTATACACAACATTGAGTAAAGCTAACCAGTAGTCCGTATTGCCTACTAACCGTTCCAAGTCGGTAACCCTGTCATCAACACTAGCTATATGGTGTGGATACACAACATTGAGTAAAGCTAACCAGTAGTCCGTATTGCCTACTAACCGTTCCAAGTCGGTAACCCTGTCATCAACACTAGCTATATGGTGTGTATACACAACATTGAGTAAAGCTAACCAGTAGTCCGTATTGCCTACTAACCGTTCCAAGTCGGTAACCCTGTCATCAACACTAGCTATATGGTGTGGATACACAACATTGAGTAAAGCTAACCAGTAGTCCGTATTGCCTACTAACCGTTCCAAGTCGGTAACCCTGTCATCAACACTAGATGTATGTTGTGTATTTTCTTGACTATTTAATTAACTCATATGCTAATACGTTTATGGTACAGTGCGAAGCTTCGGTGTCATTGCGTTTGGGTGTTGTTGCTATAGGACATTTTTTCTCTGTTTTACTATTTAATAATACATGTCTCGTATTATTTATGTTGTTGTTGTTGTTGTTGTTGTTGTTGTTGTTGTTGTTATTGCTACTGCTGCTGCTGCTGTTGCTGTTGTTATTGTTGTTGTTGTTATTGTTGTATACTGTTTGATGGGAGAATCCATCCTAGAGAAAGTTATACTAATATCAAAGTATTGGTCAGTTACAGTGGTGTGTGTGTCTATTGCAACTGATTTGTTCAGTATAAGTCAAATTCGATGCTTTTGTCGTCGAATATTTAGCTTCTTTCACACTCTTGGAAATCTTGTTTAATTTAAAGACCACAGTCAAACAAGAAAACACATTGAAACAAACAACAATTATAAGGATAAATAAGAGGCAATATACGTGTCATCATAAACAAAAAAAGATTAACGATAGTGCTTGGAACGGTCATTGGCAAAAAGGTCGCGATTTAAAACAGTTTCAAGGTTCACCAAACTTCACACTCACCCTATTGTCATCCCGATTAAACGGGACAGTGTAAATTTAAGAAATCCCCACAAAGGCTCTATACTATAACGCACTAAGAATCATTAATAAGCAATATAAATATAACAAAAATATAAATATGACAAAAATATGATAATGTATATATAAGTTTAAAAGAAATCCTAAAAAGCCACAAAGGAAATACTCAAAGCCAGAGAAACAAGAATAAACCATTTAGGGCACGACTTATGTTGACGGCAAACCCCAGAAAGCCACAAAGCAAATATTCAAAGACTTGGCGGAAACCAGAGAAACAAGAGAATAAAACATTTAAGGCACGACTTATGTATACATCATTAAGATGCTGTCGTAAATATAGGACTTACCTCCTTTGCTGAACGTTCAATGCAAGTCTGTATACGAGACTAATTATAGTATAAAGAGCACCGAAGATAAGGGTCTCCTTGAACATTAATTTGTAAACACTTCCCTTCCAGCATGCCAGTAGCTTGAAAAATCCGAAAAACGACGCTGTAGCGACTTTATATTGATAAATTATAGTCATTTCTCAAAATAGGCACACTTGTTGTATATCGTATGTTCAGCTGTCCATGTGTGTGCTATTACCAAAGATGTCAGCCACCTTTTTATATTATAATGAGTATAAAACTGTTTCCGTAAATGTTTCAGTTTGCTTGACTAAGCATATCATATGTAGCAGTTTTTTAATGAATTAATTCAAATGTACAAATGGATGATCTTGAAGATGAAATAACACAGCGTGTTCAGTACACGTTACATATATTAATTGCAATACCGTGTCCCAACATTCCAAGTGTGGCAATACACTGTGATTCATGGTTTAACAAGTTTTTTCATGCTATCGTGTCTAGAGTATTTCAAAACAAAACAGATGCATTGTCGTTGTATTATCGTTGTTATACCACCTAAAACATGAGAAATTGCTTGTGTCATTTTTTTTTCAGAATATTAGCATACGATAATGACGAAAAGAACGGTGAACAAAAAATGAATCTACAATGTGTCAAACCACAATGGAAAGTAGTAACTTCAGATAGCCATATCCACGATCAACTTTATTTTATAAAATAGACGATTTTTTTTTCAGAACGTTAGTATACGATAAAGAAAAAACGGTGAACAAAAATAAATCTACAATGTGTCAAACCACAATGTAAAGTAGTAAATTGAGAACTTGTTTTATAAACCAAGCCAAACGCCATGATCATTTATATAGTACTATCTTAAAAACGTAGAATGTAGACGGATTTCTTAGAGTTTGAAAATAAGTAGTTTATGTAAAGCACGGAAAGGTCCATCAGTATACGTTTAAGATATTAAAACATTTCTCCGAACAATCTAGTATAATCCAAAATAATAACAATAGCGTAATTTCAAGGACTGTTCGGTGAAAACAGTTTGACAAATACACCGAGATGTACACATGTACCGAGTTGTCACCGAGTTGGGTAAGCATGTGTCGGAGAGTCGTAACATGTCTTCTGACGTATGTATACATCAAAGTGGGTCGCAAGTAATTAATGTAGTTACTAATAAGACGTTTCTCGCTCAATTAATTCTCTAAACATAATATTTATTAAAAAGAAACTTAAACAGCAGTTATTTGATTCACATTATGCCGGTGAGGAGAAAGAAACGTGTGTTTATGTAACGAAAACAATGTGCCGGATTCGCTTGAATTAGTTCTCTCATACGTCGAGGTTTTTTATTTAAATAATTCCAATTAACAACAAGAGAAATAACACTGCGTATTCTGTACACGTTACATAATTGCAATAACATGTCCCCTATACATGCCGGAGTGTGGAAATACACAGTGATTCATGGATTCACAAGTTGTTCAGGTCATGCTAAATTGTCTAGAGTATTTAAAGGGACACATGGCAATGTTGATTTTTTAAAATCTCACGGCGTCCCGTTAGTTTTTCTCGTAACTTCCATTTGTTCAATCATTAAAATTAATTGTTAGAACAGTTCGAAGTAAATTGTTTTTACATATTATTGACTTTTGATAATATTGCACCAATACTAGTAATATATTTAAAAAATGTGTAGAATAATGAAGGAAATAGAATTCTCAATTTTTTATTTAAATATATGCAAGCAGTTTTAAAGTAAAAATGATACAGGATTAATAAATCGCTGTACTAATTGTACTAAATGCATGATATAAAAGTCAAGATTTCCATGTGTTCCTTTAAGACCAAAACAGATGTACTGTTATTGTAATATCGTTGTTATACCAACTAAAACATGAGAAATTGCTTGTGTCATTTCCATGTGTTCCTTTAAGACCAAAACAGATGTACTGTTATTGTAATATCGTTGTTATACCAACTAAAACATGAGAAATTGCTTGTGTCATTTTTTCAGAATATTAGCATACTATAATGAAGAAGAAAACGGTGAACAAAAAAAAAATCTACAATGTGTCAAACCACTATGTAAAGTAGTAACTTGAGTTAGCCATTTCTTGCATACCGGACAAGGATTTCTTGCATACCGGACAAGGATATCCGTCATTTTACAGGGGCGAGATATTTCCATCTCACCCTAGGGTCGAGATAAAATTCACGCGCGCCAACATCCGGTATGCAGGAAAACATGTAAGACGTTAGTAGCTGGCGGTGTCAACGCAATACATGTCTCTGATATGCAATGAGATGCAAGAAAAATAATATATCATGTGTATTCGGTTCATATAGGGAATTCCAACCCTCGGTATAAGTGTTTTAATCGGAACTTCAGCAGAGCCTCGGTTCCGATAAAAACACTTATACCTCGGGTTGGAATTCCCTATCTGCGCCAGATACCCATGAAAGATTCTTATAATCCGCCGATTTACCGGGGCTAGATATTTCCATCTCACCCTAGGGTCGAGATAAAATTCACGCGCGCCAACATCCGGTATGCAGGAAATCGCAAAACGTTAATAGCTGGCGGCGTCAACGCCTACATTTCTCTGATATGCAAGAAAAAGAATCTATCATGGGTATTCGGTTCAGATAGGAAATTCCAACCCTCGGTGTAAGTGTTTTAATCGAAACCTCGGCAGAGCCTCGGTTCCGATAAAAACACGTATACCTCGAGTTGGAATTCCCTATCTGAACCAAATACCCATGAAAGATTCTTATATTCCAATGATCAACTTTAATTTTATAAAATAGAAGAAACGTCATGATCATTTAAATAACACTATCTTAAATACGTAATATGTAGACGGATTTCTTCGTGTTTAAAGCGCGTATTTTGCATAAAAGCACGTTAGCGTCCATCAGTATACGTTTAAGATATGAAAACGTTTCTCCGAAGTAAAAAATCCGGTATAATCCAAAACAATAGCGTAATTCCAAGGTTTCAAACAGTAAGCGTTAGTGAATGGACACGACAGTAAACCGTGACTGTTCGGTTAAAACAGTTTGACATTACGAAAATCATAATACACCGAGATGTAGCAAGTTGTCACCGAGTTTGATAAGTATGTGTCGGAGAGTCGTAACCATTTAACATGTCTTCTGACGTATGTATAGATCAAGATGGGACGTAAGTAATTAATATATGTACTAATAAGACGTTTCTCGCGCAATTAATTCTCTAAACAAGATATTTATTACAAAGAAACTTAAACAGCAGTTACATGGTTGTATAATGAATGCATTCTATGCATGCTGTGCATTCTGGGCATCAATTTAACATTTTAATTTAATCATTATCTTTTTGTTTTATGTTTACTGATGTATATATAACAACGTTATGGCTAATATACGTGAACGTGCTGTAAGCGATATGCATAGTAATTTAAATAATTGCGTAACACGAACATATATCGTTTAATGTATGACCTCTTAGCTTTTTATTCATAAATTGTTTCTGAAGCGACAAAAACTGTGGTTATCTAATGAAACAAAATGTACCAGACGATGTTCCAAAGTTATTAATCGCTAAATTGACGTCACGCATGATATTAGTAGTTGGTACTATCGCGTAAGGTCAAAATTAACCTAAATTTAATTAAAAGTCGCCTAATATATCACGTTTAACCTAAAGTGTCTATTTGACTAGATAATGACCCTTAAAAACAACAATCATAAACAAGAGATAAGTTGGGTCTGTTTATGAGAGGTAATAAGGTTACTTCTCACGACTCCTATTGTTTGGGGCACTTGTTTCAGCCAACAGGTTTTTGGACTTTTTAGACAAAATTCATCTAGTACCTAAATAAGTTTTATCATGCAGATATGCACTTTTCTGCCTAATAAAGGGGTGACCTATTAAATTTTGCTTTAATTAGGCACTGGCCAATAGAGCAAATCAATGCGGAATCCCTCGGCGTTTATTGTACGTAACGTTATCTGACGTCATGCACGTAACGTTGCCTGACGTCATAAAACAAACAAAAACAAAAAAAACATGGCGACGTCTTCGATAAGCGTACCATTCTTAGAAATGGGTAATAATAGTAATTCATACAGAAAATATGAATAATCTACATGATAAATAGATTATTATGTCAGTGCCTTTTACTATCAAGTTTATTAGGCTCGGCACGAAAACGAAGAATGGCTCGGCAGAGCCTCGCCATTCTTCGTTTTTTAAGCCTCGCCTAATAAACTTGATAGTAAAAGGCACTGACATAATATTCTCTATATATATCAGCGAAACAGACATTTTTAGTGCTAAATAAAATTACCATACTTTTCAAAAGCGGTTGAGAAATAAAAAATTCATGCGCGAAAGCTGTTTTTGATTGGCATTTTCAATGCACTATTCTGCTGCACGAACATTTTTAAAAAATATTTCTTTCAAAATGTTTATCCAAAAATCGTTTTAAATTGTTGGATATTCGTAAATTAAGACACCCTGAACGTTTTATATCAAAATATGAAGGCTAACTGAAGTTATTTGAATTTTCTTAGTTTTCTGCTGTCCCACCAGCAAGGAATTTACATGGGAAAAGCCCATCTAAAATCATTTGGGCTGTATAATATTTATTTCTTAACCAATTTCCAAAACTAAGGTATTTTTATTTACCACTAAAAATACCAGTTCTAATGATATGTAATTTATGTACGTATTATTTAAATTGCACTGCAGAAAAACCTTTGGCTGAAACGAGCGCCCGTATAATAGATCCGGTTTAAGCTGTATTTTACACGAACGTCAAACAGATTGAGCGGTTAGTTTTTCTACATAACATGCATTTGTTCAATCATTAATATTAATTCATCATGTTTCATTGCAGAGATGTTGAGATTTTATATTTATTTCAGTAGGTGATCAAATTTGTCTTACTCGTTTTTTTATCTATTCTATAGTAAAATATAAATATTTGGCAGAGTAAAAAGACGATAATTTTCAATATTTTATTTTGAAAGATATACATATTGAATAAATTTGCATGAATGTGCATTAAATGTGCAGGGTTTTAAAAGAATCGTACTGTAGATACCTTAATTTTAACAGTAAATATGGTTGAACATCAAGGATAAAGACAGAGTTTATCACCTGGTATGTCTTATTTCTGGTCACTGATTGGTCAGGGTTTTTTTGATGATGCTCTGTCAAAATTATGAATTATATGAATAGTATAAGGCACATTGTTTTACATATTACTAACTGCTAATTGTATATATTTAAACCTATGATAGAATAAGAAGCAACGTTAATCAAATTAAGCGATACACTTTGACCCTGACATTCTAATTACATCTGTTTTGTTTCTCGTTTTAGTAAAAATGCAGTGACGTAAGATGTACAGTTTCTGAACGCAGGTAAGTTGAACCTAGTTAACAAATGCATAAAGATCTTATAAAAACTATTACGTATAATTGAGAATAGAATTAATCAAACCACAAATTTAAAACAATAAAAATAACAATGACGCGTATGAAGATGTTTATTATATGACAAAACCAAATGTTTTATTTACATGAAGGTTAACAATAGGAAACAGCAATAAACAAAACATAACTAGTACAATGTTTATTGATGTGATGGCGGCGAAATGAAATCATTACGTGGTCAGAGTATTAAATTTCATACCCTATCCAACCCCTTCTCCAAGAAGCGAAAACGGGGTTGGTTGGGGTATGAAATAAAACATTAATTTCGGATTAAACATTTTGCATATTGTAAAATTAAAACATTTTACATTTAGGTTATTTTAAACAGGCTGTGGCATTTTTTTCAGTAAAATATTTTTTTTAAAAAGTGTTTTATTGTCGAAATGTCCGTTTAAAATCCTGCTAATATAAGCGTTCCCATCGCTTAAAGTCTACTGCTTAATAGAATTAAGGTGGGACCACGTAATGATTAAGCAAGAAGATAGAAAGACAATTCAGATTAACACAATCAAATGCAATTTGTCTTCATTTTTCAAACATATCCCAAGTTATAGTATGTATATAGTTCATGCAATAATGTAAATATTGCATTGGTAATATATTAAACCAAGAGAAGATTGCAAATCGTAAAAAAGTAATATACTGAGGAAAAAAAAGAAACGTCCTTCCATGTTTAAGTTAATACATTACTAAAGATATCCACCGTTTTCAGTATAAAACATATACAGAAAATTAAGTTCGTTTATCTGTGGACAAAATGCAGTTGTTAAAATTATGCTGCAGTTTTGATATGGCACGCTAGAAAAGTCGCGAGGGATCTAAATTGAAAATCACAAAAATTAAAGGTCTCGGTTAGTAAGGTTTAAAGTGTAAGATTTAACTAAAATATTGTCAAATAAACTTAATAACGTGTGTGACCACCATTTGCAAGTCAACGTCCTTCCATGTCCTGCGGTTTCCCCTGATCTCAACCCAATAGCGCACATCTGGGATGACTGAGCTGGGTCGCAGAGCGATATCCAATCACCAAATCAACACACTTCAAGATCTGACATGGGCTTTACAGCACGACTGGCGTAATCTGCCACACGCACTTATTGCATGTTACGTCGCGTCAATAGCCTGCATTCGTTCAAATGGTGGTCACACACGTTATTAACTTTATTTGATCCAGCTGGCAATTTGACACTTTAAACCTTAGTAACCGAGACCTTTATTTTTTTTCTGATTTTCAATTTAGACCACTCGGGACTTTGCTAGTGTTCCACACCAAAACTTTATATTGCAGCATAATGTTGACTGAATTTTGTCCACAGATAAACGAACTTAATTTTCTGTATGGGTTTTATACTGAAAACGGTGAATATCTTTAGTAATTTAACTTAAACATGGAAGGACGTTTCTTTTTCTATTTTTTGCTCGGTATATAATTTTTAATACTAATATATTGAACGCAAATTTACGCTGTTGATAAAACGTATGCTTATTAATTCGCAGGGTAAGGTTTGGATTTCAATAGGCGCACTTGACTGTATAAACCAATATATGTTAAAATGTTTTTAAAATAGTATAATTATACGAAACTATTAAATTACGGAATTCCTACGAATATGCTTCTGAATATCTGCCAAGAGACTATGCATTGATTATCTTTTCTGTTGATTTCACTTTCAACTTAACAAAGAAAATGACAAGAAAGTACATAAATAGTACATACAGTGTTTTTGACAAGAGAATGAGCGTTGCGAAATACTCGTTATTTTTGCCAGTGTTTAACCACAACAAATTGCTTCTGTATTTCACTTACATTAATTAACATAACATTTAAGACATGTTATTTTCTTGTCGTTGTACAGTGCATTCACAAGTTAGCCTGTCCAAAAATGTGGTGCATCACTTAATGAGCGGCAATTTACTATATTGTTTGTTTCATAGTAATTACACTAAACCAACTTGCTAAGTACTATGTCAATAATACTCTCATTGTTTTGTGTATTTTGAGCTTGATAAGGGATACGGTTGAACTGCAAAGTAACGACTGTAAATCGTCTGCTCTGATTGCATGAACATATTTTAAAACTTTTAAGTCAATGTGTTTTCTTAGAAATACAACTGGGTCTATAGGATTTTATTAAGTACTTCGAATTAGTGAAGGTTTCGATGTTCCTAATTCTAAAATATGCCAGTTAAAATTATTTTGACATCATGTTTTACTAGCATTACCACTACAAATGCGTTTGCAAAAGAAATTTTCGAAATATTTAATGTTAACGCTGAATTACAGTTACTTGAATTTCAAACAATATTCGATTTAAAGGGAGATAATTTAAGATTATCCATATTTATTTTTTTTATAGACGGAGAATCTTCGATAAATGGGTCAAAATTTTATGTTGTTTTTCTATTATTTCATACCAATTTTAAGAATTTTATATCTTTTAGCGATCTTTGACTCATGTTATGTGTTTTATCAGCACATTTCATGTTTTCATATAAAGGGAGGGTAACTCTCAAAAGATGTAACAATTTAAACAAAAAATAAATGTTTTACAAAATATGGGTCAAAACAAAATACATATATATTCTAAAATATATTTAAAATAAGAAAACTAGTTAAGATACAAAAGTTGATACTTAGAAATTTTGTTCAGTGTCAACAAGGAGTAATAGGGCCGGCCATACATTGTTGACGGTCTGATTTAAGCAAAAGTGATGCCATGACCAGAGAGAAAATGTATGACATTGTTAATATCCCCAGACGGGGATGTCCCCACCCAGACGGGATGTTCCCCAAGCAATTTCCTATAGTCACCATTATAGTTTCTCAACTTATTCGTTTTTCTAGAGCTTGTATTCAAGTTGATGACTTTAACATTGGTAACATTTGTATAACGTTAAAGCTACCCCATTAGGGTTGGATTACTGTAATATAAAATTCATAAAAACATTTGCAAACTTTTATTTTATATGGGCTACCGTTAACATAAACTTCAAAAAACATTTGCAAAATTGTATTTTATATGGGCTACCGTTAACATAAACTTCAAAAAACATTTGCAAAATTGTATTTTATATGGGCTACCGTTAACATAAAACTTCAAAAAACATTTGCAAAATTGTATTTTATATGGGCTACTGTTAACATAAACTTCAAAAAATATTTGCAAAATTGTATTTTCGTAACCATGATCAGATTTTAAATTTAAAAGTAATTTAAGAATCTTCTTCAACAAAGATTATCACAACCATACGTATGGTTTTATCTCTTGTTGCTATGGCTCCTGCCATGTTATTGAGTACCTTCTGTGTGGCTTTCTAGGCTATTGTTTTTTGTATTTATATATACACGAGCATCTTTGTGTTTTAATGCTGCCTTGTTGGTTAGAGAATAGTTCATGGCGGAGATTTCTCTATTTACACTGTCCCGTTTTGTTTGGATGACAGTAGGGTAAGTGTGAGGTTTGGTGCACCCTAGAACCTGGTTTAAACCCCCAGTGGCCTTTTTTGCGATTGACCGTTCCAAGGCGGTAGCCCTATTGTCAACCTTTTTGTATTTGTGATGTCTAATTTAGCATTTTGTTAAGCTTTAAAGTGGGGTTTTTTTCTCTGTGTGTTTGTGGTTGACTGTCGTCCTTGAATGCTACTTTTTCAGTTCGATTTTTATATCTGTATTATATGGTGGTTATATTATCAGAAGTGGAAGAACCAATACTTTTTCAACACACTGCATATTAAGTGGTTGGCCCATATGTTACATTCTTCCGGATTCAACTTTTTATTATACAACCAAGTCTTTACATACATGGTCTGCCACAACGAAGCATAACCCTCCCAATACAATACACCATTAAGTAAACATGAGTCGCTCCGCTTATATAGACATTTCTCTTTGTCTAGCACCACACCATTTACAGTTCGCCACTATTCTTTCCTCCGTCAGTGTAAGATGACCCGACATATTGTGGACCATATGATGACGTTACCTAAACCATGAAAAGGATAGCAAGATTGTCGTTAACGGTTTATTTTCTTGTTTCTCTAACTGCTGCCAAGTCATTGGTACTTGCTTTCTTTCGTTTTATATTCATATATACATGATCATCTTTGTGTTTCACTTATATTGCCTTATTATGCCTCCTGGTTTGGATACATCCTGGCTTGGATTCTTTATTTACACACGCATTTGAAAAAGAAAGATAAAGTTAAAAAAAAAGAAAAAAGGAATTACAACTGATACAGTTTACAGTTTAAACGGAAAGCGTGTGACATCCCAAACATACAAGGGTTGGTTCGTCAATAGTAATATCGCCTTGCAGCGCCACGTGACAAAAGGGGCCTCTCGGAACTTTAAACCGGTTAAAGATTGCAATCTCACCTTAGACATCCTAATAAATACTGAAAGGGGGATTCATTGGAAGCAACAAACACAAACAAGAGATAAAAGCAGCAGACTCGGTTTTATTGAGTCTGTTCATGAGAGGTAATGTCAAGTGCAACACCTCTCACGCCTCCTAGAACTGGCTTAAGCGATATCCTACTTTAAATCCACAAAGATTGGGCTTCATGATCTCAAAGGACCATTAAGTAATAACACTTCTGATTTGTAGTCGGGGAAACATTTTACGGCCGCCACACAGCACTAAACAAACGCTAGTGTGAATGTCAATAAATACTGAAAGGGGGATCCCTTGGAAACAACAAACACAAAAAAGATAATGCAGCATACTGGGTTTTATTCAGTCTGTTCATGGGAGGTAATTGAAAGTGCAAAACCTTTCACGACTCCTAGCACCGTCTTCTCTGTTGGACTGTAACGTCGTAACTTGTAATTATGTTGTTAACCATTGTAATTATGTTGGTAACCATTGTAATTATGTTGTGTTGTTAACCATTGTAATTATGTTGTTAACCATTGAAATTATGTTGTTAACCATTGTAATTATGTTGTGTTGTTAACCATTGTAATTATGTTGTTAACCATTGTATTTATGTTGTGTTGTTAACCATTGTAATTATGTTGTTAACCATTGTAATTATGTTGTATACCATTGTAATTACGTTGTTTACCATTGTAATTATGTTGTGTTGTTAACCATTGTAATTATGTTGTTAACCATTGTAATTACGTTGTTTACCATTGTAATTATGTTGTGTTGTTAACCATTGAAATTATGTTGTTAACCATTGTAATTATGTCGTTAATCATTGTAATTATGTTGTTACTTGTAATTATGTTGTTAACCATTGTAATTATGTTGTGTTGTTAACCATTGAAATTATGTTGTTAACCATTGTAATTATGTTGTTAACCATTGTAATTATGTTGTGTTGTTGTTAACCATTGTAATTATGTTGTGTTGTTAACCATTGTAATTATGTTGTTAACCATTGTAATTATGTTGTGTTGTTAACATTTGAAATTATGTTGTTAACCATTGTAATTATGTTGTTCACCATTGTAATTACGTTGTTTACCATTGTAATTATGTTGTGTTGTTAACCATTGAAATTATGTTGTTAACCATTGTAATTATGTTGTTACTTGTAATAATGTTGTTAACCATTAAAATTATGTTGTTAACCATTGTAATTATGTTGTGTTGTTAACCATTGTAATTATGTTGTTAACCATTGTAATTATGTTGTGTTGTTAACCATGAAATTATGTTGTTAACCATTGTAATGTAATTATGTTGTGTTGTTAACCATTGAAATTATGTTGTTAACCATTGTAATAATGTCGTTAACCATTGTAATTATGTTGTTAACCATTGTAATTATGTTGGTTGTTAACCATTGTAATTATGTTGTGTTGTTAACCATTGAAATTATGTTGTTAACCATTGTAATTATGTTGTTAACCATTGTAATTACGTTGTTTACCATTGTAATTATGTTGTGTTGTTAACCTTTGTAATTATATTGTTAACCATTGTAATTATGTTGTTAACCATTGTAATTATGGTGTGTTGTTAACCATTGTAATTACGTTGTTTACCATTGTAATTATGTTGTGTTGTTACCATTGAAATTATGTTGTTAACCATTGTAATTATGTTGTTACTTGTAATAATGTTGTTAACCATTGAAATTATGTTGTTAACCATTGTAATTATGTTGTGTTGTTAACCATTGTAATTATGTTGTTAACCATTGTAATTATGTTGTGTTGTTAACCATGAAATTATGTTGTTAACCATTGTAATGTAATTATGTTGTGTTGTTAACCATTGAAATTATGTTGTTAACCATTGTAATTATGTCGTTAACCATTGTAATTATGTTGTTAACCATTGTAATTATGTTGGTTGTTAACCATTGTAATTATGTTGTGTTGTTAACCATTGAAATTATGTTGTTAACCATTGTAATTACGTTGTTTACCATTGTAATTATGTTGTGTTGTTAACCATTGTAATTATATTGTTAACCATTGTAATTATGTTGTTACTTGTAATTATGTTGTTAACCATTGTAATTAGGTGTTAACCATTGAAATAATGTTGTTAAACATTGTAATTATGTTGTGTTGTTAACCATTGAACTATGTTGTTAACTATTGTAATTATGTTGTTAACCATTGTAATTATGTTGTGTTGTTAACCATTGAAATTATGTTGTTAACCATTGTAATTATGTTGTTAACCATTGTAATTATGTTTTGTTGTTAACCATTGAAATTATGTTGTTAACCATTGTAATTATGTTGTTAACCATTGTAATTATGTTGTGTTGTTAACCATTGAAATTATGTTGTTAACCATTGTAATTGTGTTGTGTTGTTAACCATGAAATTATGTTGTTAACCATTGTAATTATGTTGTGTTGTTAACCATTGTAATTATGTTGTTAAGGAGACTTTGTGATCCTTGGTATCATAATGTCAACGAACCTACATAGTCTAGTCGCATTAAATTACGATAGAAAAATAAAAGAAATTAAATCATTACTACTATCTTGGTCAAAAAGAATACTCACACCGATTGAAAAAATTACTGTCATAAAGAGCTTAGCTTTATCAAAATTAAACCATTTATTTTCATCTTTGCCAAATCCACCTGACAGTCAGATTAAAATACTACAAGATATGTGTTTTAATTGCCTATGCAATAATCACCCAGACAAAATAAAGAGAACTGTCGTAACCCAAGATTATGAACATGGGGGATTAAGAATGATTAATATTAAACAATTCATATATTCATTGAAACTAACATGGATTAGAAGATTCCTAGTTGGAGATAAAAAATGTATAAAAATCCATAAACATATGTATCCATTTACGACTAAGATGTTATTTCTGGGTAATGATTATGTAAAAAATAAATTGCAAAATATATGCAATCCCTTTTGGAAGGATGTATACACAAGTCTGGATACTCTATTAAATGGTAAACCACTGTCATGGAAACAATTTCTAACACAGCCGTTATGGTACAACAATAACATTAAGATCGGAAGATCAAGTGTATTTTATCAGAGAAGGTATGACAAAGGTATTATATTTATTAATGATCTAATGGATAAAAATGGTAATCTGCTTCCTTTTAGATTATTTATAGAAAAGTTTAGCATACTTTCAAATTTTATAGAATATGAAGGTATGGCTGCGGCAATTAGGGAGTACCTTCAAAATCTGAATTTTGCACATCTGGCAATCAACCTAGAAAACCCTGTTTGCCCATTAGCAGTTTCTCTCATAACTGGAACAAAAAATGGCTATCGCCCTATTTATGAAGTTTTAAATAAATCCGGTGTGCAGCCAACATCTATTGCAAAATGGGGTCAGTACGGTTTAAATATAGACAGAAACTGGAATAAACTATTTAAAATACCTTTCATTTGCACAAAAGATACAAAGTTACAATGGTTTCAAGTAAAAATGAATCACAGAATTACTGCCACAAACCTCCTTCTGACAAAAATGAAAATAAAAAATGACAATTCATGTAGTTTTTGCACTGATACTTCAGAAACCATTACTCATTTATTTGGGAATGCAGATATTCAAAAACAT
Source organism: Cyrtodaria siliqua (assembly GCA_037043455.1). NCBI lineage: Eukaryota > Metazoa > Mollusca > Bivalvia > Adapedonta > Hiatellidae > Cyrtodaria > Cyrtodaria siliqua. The sequence goes on from JAWPHD010008155.1 coordinate 41,803, forward strand.
TTTGGGATAATTTCAAGTTTACTTGTACAGAAAAGAATATACAAATTCAACCGGAATGGACCATGAACATTATTATGTTTGGTTCCATTCAATATGACATTGTTTTAAATAAATTACTTCTACATGCAAAATACTTCATATATAAGTGCAAGTTAGATGGGAGATTGCCATTCTTTGAAAATTTTAAACCACAAATTAAATACCTATATCATACTGAAAAAATAAACGCTATTAAAAATAATCAATTGGAAAAATTTGAAAAGCCCTGGTTGGCATATAAAACCCTTTTACCCTAATCAGATCCTTTTTCGCTAAATGTTACTCTGTGCTTTTAAGTAAATAACAACGACAAAAACACCAGAAATTGTACTTACTTGTAAATATATTGTCGCACTACGTTTCCCACTGTTCCCATTGAGTAATGAAGAGTCACATCTCCATAGAAACATCTTGTCCTTTTTTTTTTATATACCACAACTTTTTTTCCAGAATATAATAGGAAAACTCAGTGGAGATATTACATAGGTCTGGTATAAAGTCACATGTATGTCTCATTGTTATAATATTTGTGAGTGTCTATGTAACATAACTTTCTTTCAATATAAATATATGTAAATCATCCACTGTTTTTTTTGAAAAGAAAAAGTTTGTTTGCAATTTTAGAATCAATGCAAAAAATAATAAATAAGTAAAGTTTATCATTTGAAGATTGTGAAATTAAATGTCTTCCAAGTTTTAAAGGGATACATGCCAATCATGACATATTATCCACTGAAGATATTTTGAAATATATACATATTGCAATGCCTCCCTTTAACAAATTTGGCCAATATTCATATTTGCACTCATTCTGAAATCGTAAAAAAAGAAAAAACCTCCCCATTTGTTTATGTCTATATTAAGATATGCTTTAGTTTAGCTTCTGTAAATATTTGTTATATTATATTTAAATACATATTTGACGCATATTTTATCATATACCTGTACGGTTTGCTGAGGGGTGGCCCACCCCGACCCTCACAAACCTATGACGGGGTGAATAAATGGATCACCATTAATTTGGTGATTGAAATTTAAAAAAAAAAAAAAATTGTTAACCATTGTAATTATGTTGTTAACCATTGTAATTACGTTGTTTATCCTTGACATGTTTGTAATAATAATATGTCCGTGGATGGGTCGAACAATAAATCTCTGGACTAGTTAGCAGACGTTGAATACTGGGTCAGGTCAGTTACCGAGTTTTAAACAATACGTGTTATTATTAGAAATATATTGTTAAATGGGCATTAAAATAAAATGTTTGTAAATTTGAAACAGATACCTGCATGTATGTATGTATGTATTTAGTATATCGACGACCAGGTTAATTGTCTCGTCCCATATCCTTCTATAGAGACTGGTAGGTGGCATAGACCTAGAATATACCATTAGCAGATAGAATATGTATAATTTGTATTTAGTACTCATAAAATGTATTTTTAAAACCAAATATGTACAAAAAAATCATAAATATAAATAAAGGTCTAATTTTGATAATCGGGCTTTCATTAATCTAGCAGATCCCGGCTCTTAGGTGGTTTAGGTCATCATTCAAACTAGAAATTGTTATTGTCCATGGGACAAAAACGTATGGCTCCCCCACTCGCCCGAACAGGCATAATTGACAACTCTAGGTCCAACCGTTCTCTATTGATCCGAGATCGTATCCCTGTGACTGTATCTACTATCTGTATCAGTAAGTCCACATAAAAAATCTGTGTGGTTCAGGTAACCCGACCGACTCTATTTTTTTAAGGGGCAACCCCTAAAACTTTTAATGCAAAAATAAAATAAATTAAAAATTAAAAAAATTAAAAAAAAATTAAACAAAAAAAAATCAATAGCGGTCATCTACTGGGTCATGACCAACCATCCTTCCAAGTTTGAGGACCTAGGTCCAACCATTCTCTAGTTATTGATCGGACATCGTTCTGATAGTCAAGGTCACCGTGACCTTGACTGTTGACCTAGTGACCCCAAAATCAATAGGGGTCATCTACTGGTCATGACCAACCTTCCTTCCAAGATTGAGGACCCTAGGTTTAACCATTCTCTAGTTATTGATCAGACATCGTTTTGATAGTCAATGTCACCGCAACCTTGACCTTTGACCTAGTGACGCCAAAATCAATAGGGGTCATCTACTGGTCATGACCAACCATCCTTCCAAGTTTGAGGACCCTAGGTCCAACCATTCTCTAGTTATTTATCGGACATCGTTTTGATAGTCAATGTCACCGCAACCTTGACCTTTGACCTAGTGACCCCAAAATCAATAGGGGGTCATCTACTTGTCATGACCAACCATCCTTCCAAGTTTGAGGACCCTAGGTCCAACCATTGTCTAGTTATTGATCGGACATCGTTTTGGTAGTCAATGTCACCACAACCTTGACCTTTGACCTAGTGACCCCAAAATCAATAGGGGTCATATTCTTGTCATGACCAACCATCCTTCCAAGTTTGAGGACCCCAGGTCCAACCATTCTCTAGTTATTGATCGGACATCGTTTTGATAGTCAATGTCACTGCAACCTTGACCTTTGACCTAGTGACCCCAAAATCAATAGGGGTCATCTACTTGTCATGACCAACCATCCTTCCAAGTTTGAGGACCCTAGGTCCAACCATTCTCTAGTTATTGATCGGACATCGTTTTGATAGTCAATGTCACCGCAACCTTGACCTTTGATCTAGTGACCCCAAAATCAATAGGGGTCATCTACTTGTCATGACCAACCATCCTTCCAAGTTTGAGGACCCTAGGTCCAACCATTCTCTAGTTATTGATCGGACATCGTTTTGATAGTCAATGTCACCGCAACCTTGACCTTTGACCTAGTGACCCCAAAATCAATAGGGGTCATCTACTTGTCATGACCAACCATCCTTCCAAGTTTGAGGACCCTAGGTCCAACCATTCTCTAGTTATTGATCGGACATCGTTTGTGACACAGACAGACCTACAGACAGACAGACAGAAAGCACAAAATCAATATGGCTCCCCTACCACACTTTGTGTGGGGGAGCCATAATTAGAATTATTTCCCTTTGTAATTTTATACTTAGAATTTTTGTCCATCCTCATTGATATATTTATATATGTTTAGTCACCTTCTCCGTGAAATTTTAAATGGAAATTCTTACGTGTTCATGTGTTTGTTTCTATTTTTGTTTTCTGTTTGTGTTCTCTAAAAAGAAGTTAACAGTATAACTGTGTTTATTTTTGCATCTGATATTTTTTAATACATGTATGTACGAATCTTGCTACGTCTGTTAAAATGTATATGTATAATATTGTATGATCACATGGGCCTATGGATTACTGATTTTGAAATAAAGTGCTTCCATTCTATGTATGCATTGGGGGTTAGCAGTCTTTCAGTCATAACACGAAAATATCTGCTTGTAGCAGTGCTCAACTTTATAGTGATGCAGGTTCACGGATTCCTATGTATAATTCCCCTCTCCCTGGGGCGATTCTAAATAATATATACTGAAAGGAAAAAGAAACGCGACACGGGAATTTCCGCTATATATTGTATATACTGCACACTTAATTCCATATAATTTATATTTAAAGGAAATCCCAAGATGTTTTGTAAAACAAAGTTGCAGTTAGTTAGAGAAAGGACACAACTGTGATGTTGTAGACGTTTTAATCACAGTACACGTTGTAACAAGAAATTCATATATGTTGAAGTTCCTCTTTGAAAAATTGAGCCATTTCAGTACTGTATTTAACGTAAAGAGTTTGTAAAATGTTGCATCCTAAGTTTGCTCACACGCGTACTCTGACAATAATGAAACTTTAAAGACATACTATGTTATGTGTTGTTTTAGTCTTTTTTTCCGAAAAGAAAGGTCTTACGTAGTCATGTACAACAGCAGCATATTGTACATAACATATATAGCGGAAATTCCCGTGTCGCGTTTCTTTTTCCTTTCAGTATATAATGAGTAGATGAGCCGTTAGACGACGTTTCAGTTCTACCCAAAATTAAACTCCGGTAGAATTTCTATACACATTTTACTTTAATACTTTCAAAATAACGCATTGCCATAACTGGAAATATTTTAGTCAGAAACAAATGTATTCATATTTTACGCATTTTATATTGTATTTGTTCACATCGTGTATGGCATAAAATTGTCACTTATGAATATTAAAGTGAATGTAGCGACACAGCCAAACAAGCTCTATTATTGAGAGTTCTGAAAAACTTGGAAAAAGGTGAAAGAATTATCAAAATCGGATGACAAACAAAAAAGATATGACCATTTAAAGGTTGTTCTAAAACTAATATGGGAGCCGCCATTTTTAGGACTATGACGTCATATTTCCATATTACCATATATGGAATATTGATAAATATCATTTAAAACGAAGAAAATCACTGCAAATCAATGAATTATTTATTGAATAGTGGGGTTAAGAAGAACAAAAGAAGACTCTTTTACTGGCATGTGTTATGTTTTTATTCGTGAAAATATGTGTAACAAACCTGGTGATTGCAGTGTTTTCCTTTAATATCTTCTGCATACCACACATATTCATGTTAATGTGAATTGAGTGAATAAAAGATATGGTATTGTATTGTATTGTATTGTATTGTATTGTATTGTATTGTATTGTATTGTTGTATTGTATCGTATCGTATCGTATTGTATTGTATTGTATTGTATTGTATTTATTGTATTATTGTATTGTATTGTATTGTATTGTATTGTATTGTATTGTATTGTATTGTATTGTATTGTATTGTATTGTATTGTATTGTATTTCGTCTAAACTCACATGTTTATGTTTAAGTATAAATATTCGTTGTTAATTCACATAACTGTAAACACGATCCTATTCAGTTTGAAACCAATTGAAAAACATATTAAAATAAAAACACTACATACGACACAGCATTGTTTTTTCACCACTTTCAAAACAAAACTATCGGTTTAAGAAAACACCGACATAAATATTATGACTCCTATCTTTTCATATGACTGAAAAATTAATCATGGCCACAGGTTTAAACAAAAATAAGAATGTGTGTTTTAATACGAACATATTAACAACATTAAAATATTTAAAAAGACAATACACATTTCACAAATATGAAAACAATCAGTTTCTAGCAATATATGACTCCTATCTTTCCATATGACTGGAAAGTTAATCATGGCCACAGATTAACATACGAATGTACTATACATACGAATATATTCAGTTTTAAAGGGGTTTCGGCAGGCTATTCGTGGGGATCTAGGGGTCCGACTTAAAATCGACTAATAATGATAACGTCTATTTTAAAGACAAAAATATAATAAAACTACTCATTATTTACAAGGAAACTCATTCTACGTTATGCACCAGGGTTAATTTAAGCATTTTAAAAGGACACAAGGCAATCTTGTATTTTGTATTTTTTGTAACATCGTATTTTGATTGATATAACAGTTTTATCATTAATCGGAACACTTATTAAAAATAGATTTTAAAAAACACACCTAATGTACCCCTTTTAAACTGACATATATATGACTCCTATCTTTTTATACGACTGAAAAGTTTATCATAGCCACAGATGTATAATGCAAACGAATGTAGGTAAAAACGATTATTTCCATCTATCGCCAGCCGCTACACATGCAATACAAAACATCTTCTATAACTATATACATATTTAAATATATGTTAAATGATTGTATAATATGAAAACGATTTCATCTTTCTAAATGAAAATGTATCATCATATGACAAACATAAAAATAAAAATACGTCATAAATCACTGCCAGGACTTTATTTATACGCATTGATCTAGTTTTTAACTATACTCAGCAAAAATAAAAAGTATCCACTTTGCTTTCCTGCAACATCTGAGACTGTAAGAAAGAATCAACAACTATAGCATAATTTTCTTTTAGTAACATCTGTAGTTGATGTGATCACAAAATTTCATCGAAATATACCGAATAATAAAAAAAAAACAGGTTTAAACAAAAATAAGAATGTGTGTTTTAATACGAACATATTAACAACATTAAAATATTCAAAAATCCAATACATAGTATGGCATTTCACCAATATGAAAACAATCAATTTCAAACAAACAAACGTTTAAATATATGACTCCTATCTTGACTGGAAAGTTAATCATGGCCATAGATTAACATACGAATGTACTATACATACGAATATATTCAGTTTTAAAGGAGGTTCGACAGGCTATTCGTGGGGATCTAGGGGTCCGACTTAAAATCGACTAATAATGATAATTTCTATTCTAAAGAACCAAAATATACTAAAACTACTCATTATTTACAAGGTAACTCATTCTACATAGTTATATGTGATTTCCTAGGTTATGCACCAGGGTTAATTTAAGCATTTTAAAGGGACACAAGGCAATCTTGATTTTTAAGAAACTCGCGGCGTCCCGTTAGTTTTTCTACATAACCTGCATTTGTTCAATCATTAATGATTATTATAGGAATGGTTAAAAGTAATTAAATTGATTTTGTATTTTACTGACTGTTGATTATATTACACCAATAAAATACTTAAAACTATGCTAAAATATCAAGAGAAAATGAAAATTCAAAATTCTATTTAATGACATGCAAGCATTTTTAAAGTTAAAGTGATACTGAATCGCTATAGCGCGGCGCTAATTTTAATGCAAGAAAAGTCCAGACTCTATTGTAACTATTCGAGGAGCGCTGTGGTCTAGTGGTAGAGAGTTGGACCCATGATTCAAAGTCGTGGGTTCGATGCCCGCCATTGCCATATGCGTTGCATTGCTTAGTACTGGTTCTACCCAGGAAGACATCTAGAGTGATTCAAATAAGTTCATAGAGCTTTCGTTACAATCGATGTAAAATAAATAAGTTTAAAACTATTGTACCTTAAGGACCTCCTATTGGTTTTTATGGCGGAGGTACTATAAACCTTAGAACTACACACAAATGCGCCTTTTAATGCAAGACAACAATGTCAAGATTGCCGTGTGACCTTTTAACCCCGATTTCATTCAAAATCGTCGGTGAATTAAAATGTCAGACGTGATGAACAACGCCAACAACATCATACTTTGATTGATATAACCGTTTTATCATTAATCGGAACATTTATTAAAAAATAGATTTAAAAAAACACACCTAATGTACCCCTTTTAAACTGACATATATATGACTCCTATCTTTTCATATGACTGAAAAGTTTATCATAGCCACAGATGTATAATGCAAACGAATGTAGGTAAAAACGCATATTTCCATCTATCGCCAGCCGTTACACATGTCATACAAAACATATTCTATAACTATATACATATTTAAATATATGTTTAATGATTGTATAATGTGTTTCTAAGCAACGATAAGTAAATAAACAATAAACAATAAACAATAACGCAAAAATCTAACAGTTATTTAAAACGGTTTCATCTTTCTAAACGAAAATGTATCATCATATGACAAAACTGAAAATACGTCCTAAATCACTGCCAGAACTTTGAGGTCGCTGACCTAATTTTCAGGTTACAAGCCTTACTTGGAAATATCCAAGGTCATGTATTCTTCAAAAATTAATTAGTTGCTAATGACCTACTTGTGGACCGAATACTGATTGACCTAGTTTTTAAATGAAGTTATTATTGTTTCACGTGTAAGGTCAACAAACATTTTCAGGTTAATTCGGTATAAAGTTTATACATCTTTAATAGCTGACCTTGATTTTAATTTTGATGACCATGAAATTGAGTTTTTAACGTCAAAAATGTCAAAGGATTAAGTATGCAAAGTCCAAAGTTCAAACAGTTCTTGCGTAGCAGTCTATGTGTGCTTTGTACTCCTTTTTGGGGGGTTTATACCCGATTTATTTTTTTCCAGTTATTATTAATTCTTTGAGATTTAAAGTCCAACGTGTTTCCCAATTACAAATCCGAATCCCACTCAAAATATAGATACATCTTCGCTGAAAATATGTTAAGTTTCCAAACAATAATAAACGTTGTAAATGGGCATAAGGTATGAAACCACTATTTTTTTCCCCATAGACACCAATGTTAAAGTGTCTCAATGATTTGCTGCAACTTCAACTCAAGTATGGATAATGCTGCAGTGTAATTTTCACATAGAAAACTAATTTTCCACTTGAAACAACACCAGAAAAGGTGGGGTCACAAGCAATGTAGGAAAGTTCTTGTTTGTTTACGAAACAGGTCAAGGGAACAGCTGTTTTCAGTGATGGTTGCTCACAAAGTGTAAGCATGGAGTCGAAATTTCGAAAATGTTCATCAGTGATCCAGTAAAACCTATTAATACGCTTATTATACATACAGCCACAAAATCGAACAAAAATGGGCAGTTTTTCCCTATTTATAATGCCCATTTCCATCAAAAAAGAAGGGATTACTTTTATTATAGGAAATACATTCGATACACCTCGGAGGTTTACATGTAATTAGTGGTGGTAAACCATAACGCCTTCCTCATTATGGTCTAATGACATTAAATCAGTCGGATATGCTCGACTGGTGCAGTCGAAAGTAGTTCTGTATTAAAGAGTGCTAATCTTTTTTTTCTTTAAAAACATTTTTTAGTGCAGTTTTCTGTTATTTTTTGGCTGTAACTGTATTCTGGACATGTTGTTGATATATTTGAAAATCGAGCTCATCATGTTTTGACAGGTTTTGATATAAATTTCAGAAGTGAAAGTAGACAGGGTACGGAATTGCAAGGCGTAAAAAATAGCTTTGACCCCTTGTTAGTATACTATACAGCTGAAGAAATATTTCTTAGAAGATATTCAACCCCCTATTTCCTTGTTGATGTTTAATAGCAGACATGTTTATTTGCATGATAAAGTAAGTTTCCCAGAATTCTAATCAGGTTTGAGTTTTTAACAGGTTGTCAACATTCTAACTTTACTATGGAAGGGGCATGGAGGCTCATGTACGCTATTATAACCTAAGGGGTGCACTTTATTGGTATGCCGATCGGGATGTACCGGACTGAACCAGTCACGTGATCGGTACACCGAAATGTGCCGAGCTATTCTATCAGGGCTAGACGGCATATGCCGATTGGATGCGCACGCAGTCACCCGGAATGAATCGAGTGAAAATCGGGTTAAAAACAGGTACACCGCGGCATATAACCGGGATACCAATAATGTGTCAGGTCATTTTGCACTGCGATATAGTCACATTATTTATGATAAATATCCCTTTAGTCGTGCCAAGTTGATCGACTATTGTCAATATTGTTGATAACATAATAAATGTGTTATCAATGTGTTATCAAACGTGTTATCGAGGGTGTGGTGTTGTGACACTGTTGACCCTACAACAAACGCTACCATGTTTTGAGGTCAGGTTCAAATGTCTGACCTACACGTGTCTGATGAGCTCGTATTCTCCGAAAGTTTATAAACCGGACTCATTATTTGACATTTCACGTAGATGCGTACGAGCAGTTCTTTTTTATAATTCAGCTGGTTAAAAAATAATATTTCTTTCACTGGTCAATGTAGAGAGACTTAATTAAGTTGCACATTGCTGAACAAATCGGGACTAGCGTACGAGTAAATTGTATAAATGGGAATTGATGTTCACAATTTCTTACCGATATTCCTATCCTTGGCATGCATGGTAGAAAATTATGAAACTGGTTTAAAAATATGATATTGTGTTAAAGTAAAACAATAAATATCGAAAGTGACTGTGTAACGGCGGCGAGATGAAAATTGTAATGTTAGTGTATTAATAGTCGTAGAAGTCCGATTGTTTCTCTGCAGCAGACGATTCAGAATGACCTTCACCTTTACCCCCAAACACCTTCTCGCCATATTTGAAGTACTTCTTCCTCAGTGTGCCATGGAAACGATCAAACAGCAAGGTGTTGAAGCCAAAGTTACAGTGAAAATACCTGAAATTGTTTTACCAAAACAAATTATATTAAAGATAAATCATTGCAAGGAATACGAAAATGTTATTGAATGTGTTCGTATGGTTGCGGTGTGTGCTGTGGTCTTTAGCGGATCTGTGGTCTTTAGCGTTGCCACAGTGGTGGGATTTTGAAGTTTATTGTGCCATCAATCTTTAAAAAAAATTGTAGTATTAGCAATTGTATTTTACTATGCACAATAAATTTCAAAATCCCACCACTGTGGCAACGCTAAAACAGTAAGAGACGCGCATTCAATATTTATACATGAAAACCAACATGTCAGCTACGGCAGGATAAGTATTATCACATGTTATTAACACATACATGAAAAATGCCTTTACTAATGATACAACGAAACATACAGGAAATAAATCACTGTGGTATTCATGCCTGGTGTAGTGGTATTCATGCCTGATGTAGATGCTTGGTGTAGTCGAAAGGAGTTCCCAAATATATAATCCCTAACATTTTTTGTGATAAAAGGCATTTTTGAGTAATTAAGGCCTGTTTTTCTGGCTGAAATGACTTTATTGACTTGTTTGTGAGAGCTAAGAACCATTTGCATGGTTGTATGATGATTTTATTTATCAACTTGAAAGTTTTAAAAGTGAAAGTAGAACACATTTAAGAGGTGCCGAATGAATGCAGTTTGTTCCCGGTGTCAACAAATATCAGAATTTTATTTTCTTATATGCCACATGACCCCTACTATTCTCAGCAGTTTTCCAGAGAGGAAGGTCTCATGACTAAGAATATGTAAGTGAATCTTAGTTTGAACTTCATTTGAATTTGAAAAATGGCGAACTAGAAACCTTGGATAATATTGTACAGGACTCAATGGGATTTGTTTTTCTTCCGATACAACTATAAATGAAGTGACCATATCGGTTACTGGTCAGTGGTTAAAGAGACACTGTTCGTAAGTAAAGCATATATTGGTCATAAGTAAATAACTACTACCTTTATTTGGTGAAATGTATACATAAAACATGAGCATAGATCCAAATATATATTTAGTAATACATTTGTGAATTTGAAAAAAGAAATGAGAAAAAAATGGTTTATTTACTGTTTGTAAACATCGATGGGACTCCAAAATTTATATTTCTGTTGCTCACGTGACATCCACTAGCGGATTAGGTTTTTCTAATAGTATGTCATATTACATCAGTTTCCCCTGTAGCTCAAAGGCTTACGAGTTCGTCTATTATTACATGTGAGTATAATAAGTTCAACCCCACAAATCTGGTACTTTTTTGTTTTTGCATCGCTATTGAATTCCGTCAACACATTTTGTTTTTATTTAGTGAATATTCAATAGTGGTAGTTGTATTGAGTTTATCAACGTAATTATTTTGTTGTATAAGATAAAATTTACGGCTATCGCACTTTTAACGGTCAGTGGAGACGACTCCAGAGGGTATTGCTTTTCATTGAACGGAGTATCCTACATAGGTTATGTTTATTTATACATCGTTATCCCATCTGGAATAAAGTCCGGGTGGCACACATGTACATGTACCTGGCTTTAAATTTGAATTTATCGGATACTCGCATACCTGAAGTTGAACCCAGGTCAAACCAGTGGCAAAGATAGCATTCAGTAGCATTCACTCTACTTGTCTGACATTGATAAACCCTATTTAATTAAAGGGCTAAATATGAACACATTTTATTTAACTAGCAATATTATAACATTTAAAAATGAAAAAAAAAGTCCTATAGAAATCACAGCACCCAAACGCAATGCACCGTAGGTCCGCACTGCACCGTAGGTTCGCACTGCACCGTAGGTCCGCACTGCACCACAAACAAAGAGCAAATTAACTAAACCATGAACAACACAAAGAGTGGTGAATACAGACAGTGTTACCGACCTGGAACGGTCAGTAGGCAATTTGGCCTGCTGGTTAGCTTAATCGATTTTAATTGTACACAACCTCGCTATTATCATGTTTCCAGCGCTCAAATTGACAAGACAGTGTAAATAAAACTACATCCCATCAAAAGGGAATCTCGGACGCTTTAGTTCTTTAAGGTTAGTGCTAAGTAAATTTAGTACATGTGTTTTTATTAATTGATGCGATACGGAGTTTTCTCCCTTGATTATATATAGTAAAAATATGTTTTTAGAGTTTTGCTTTCAGTTTTACACATTGCGGACGGGCGTACAGGCCGTGCCATCGCATATGGACTACAAGAGTGAACATGTATCATATAAAGACAAGTGTCCTTAGCTGAAAAGATTCTCTACCTGTGATGGTTGTCATGGAACAAAGAAGACGGCTGCCAAGGCCACACGGCGTCCATTTTGATTCCTGAGTGATCCATCATCCCGTAATAGTACCCATACATTAGAATAGTTAAGTACACCGCTGAAAGCGAAAAAGTAGTACATGTAATGCATTTATCATGTAAATGCACAGCCTTCCATTACGATAGTATAGAAGGATAGAGAAAAGAAGAGATAGTGTTATAGTACATGTATAGTTATTGTATACATATATACTATAGCACTATCTCTTCTACTCTATATCCTTCTATACGTCTCCGTGGCCGAGGGGTTAACGACGTTGCGTTGTAAACTCTCGCCTCTCACCGCTGCGGGTCCGAATCCCACTGGGAGCTCGACTTGTAAGTGAGGAAGTGTCGATTCTTAGGGATGGCGAAAGGTGTACAGTACTGGTTCTACCCAGGAAATGTGGGTGGTCTGCCTCCACCACAAAAAAATGACTGTCATACTAGTATATAACCTTACGAACAAACATCCTTCTATACTATCTTGTATCATAGTATTATTACTTAATTATTAGTGGCATAGTATTAATCAATTGACCTTTGTTGTCCTATTGACTTGTATCACCTGTTAGATTAGTAACCTTATGTTTCATCACGTTTCGTACGCGTACTAATTTATGTGATGGAGAACTGTTGCACAATTGATTTTAGCAATAAAGAAACCTCAATGCCTCAACCCCTTAAAACAATGGAAACAAATGTCCCGTCCCCTCTTAAAACAACTAATAAAACGGTGTGAGTTTTAGCCATATTGATGCCAAAATGCCCCTTTCAGTCTTGAAATGGCTGACAATAAGCATATGTATTTAGAGTCTTCACTTTTAATTATTTTAAACCGGTATTTTACATTATGACACAACCTGTTAGTTTGTAAAGAAAGACAACCTATTTCGCCATATTTCCAGTTTGTTTGTGTACATTGTTTTACATACAGTAGCCTCTTGCAAAGGTATATAAACGTTACATATACATACTTCACAACAACAGTCAAGAATTGGGTAAAAAAAGTCAGTTTATTAAATAATTCTAAATATAAATGCTAATTGTGATTTAAATAAATATGGAAGATACTAGACAAACTTTTTTAAATAATAATTGCAAAAAATATTAAAACAAAAGGAAAGACCCTAAAATTGCAAAGATCTATATCTTATAGCCAAAGTTGGTATATGTTTAAAGAACGTTTATAACTGAGAGCTGACAATAGATCAACATTCCCTTTAAAGGAAGCAGCAGTTAGAATATCGTGATAATATCTGGGGGTGGGGGGTTTGGTAATATCGTATGAATGCATCGTACAGATGCTGCAAGAAATAATTGATTGAGGGACACTGGAATTACTAAAGTTGGCGTCCGCATCTTCGAGTCATCTGCGAGTGCCTAAATTCAGTGTTAATATAAGAAAAAATTAGGAACTTACCAACATGTAAAGGAAAAACGAAGACCGGAATTACCAGGAACGTCTGGTACATTACAAACTCTGCCGGATGCATGGCGGTGGTGCTGTAGATGGTCGGGCTGCCGTACCTATGGTGGATCTTGTGAATCTTCTTGTATAGCCAGGGATTGTGGAAGAAGCGATGCGGATAGTAGCTGACAATCTCGTTGTAGAGAAACAAAGCAGGAATAGAACACAGAAGATACAACCAACCGTAGTCACTGACGTTCGTGTACAAGGCATGCTTGCCTGCAATTAGTGGAATAACGGCGATTGGTCAGTTTGTGTCATGTGATCTTTTATACTGGGTGATGCTGCTAAAGCTCTAAGAGAATGATACAACATGCAATAGTGTAATGGATAGCACGGTAGTTGCATAACAAACTATCATTTATATCACTGCTTCTGAACATGTTTCCCGCATTTGATTAAATCGTTTGACCTTTTTTGCCACTTCCGGACTAGTGTTTGGTGTTTTCTCATAACTCTTTTCATTTGTAATATACGTCTATCTACAGTCCCTGTTTACACTTATGATTCGTTTCAACCTTAAAAGAGATGCGTTATACTTTTCATGGGCGTCAATAGGCCGACTTAAAATTGACTAGTTTTGATATTTTCTATTCTTACTGGCCTAAACATAATGGATAAGCTTTAAAATGACACCTTATTTACAAGGAATACCTTTTTTGCAGTACTGTATGCTATCTAAGTAAATTGAAGCATTGTGTGTATGATCCCATTCAAACGATATGATGTTCTGAACAAGACCGTGTTAGCATCATAATAATTGTGATTGGCATGACAATTTTATCATAAATTGGAACATTTTTAACATTTTAGATTTTAAAAAATCAAGAACATTTGAAACTGTTTCCGTTATTAAGATCAGGATGACAGGCGTACCTCCGTTCATTATGTAGCACGATATGATGCCAGACGCCGAGGCTCCGATCAGCATGTTCATCGATCCGAGAATAAATTCGTGGCGTTCATTGGATGCTGTCAGCCATCGATCTGGCTGGCACTTCCAAATTTGCGGCTGAAGGTATTGCATACATGGTATTAAAACATATGATAATGTAGCAAATAAATGTGCTCGTGTAATGATTTGAATCAAGTTAAACAACAGAAATGTTCAGATAGGTCCATAAGATGAAATCTGACATAACAGCATTACATTGCTGATATATCTTAAAGCATTATAATTCTACAGAAAATTGTTATTTTTGAGAGTTCTGTTGAAACGGATATGGAAGCCGACATTTGGAAAGCTATGACATCAACGTTCTAAATGACAACGTATAGAATATTTATAAATATGAACATGTATTGATTTATAGGAAAGAAAGACAGCAACTGTATGAAAAATATGTTTACTTATTAAATGGCAATAATGTTTTGTATGTATATGATCAGTAAAGGAGTTTGCATTCATTTGCAGTGATTTGCTTTGCTTTAAATGATATTGATCAATATTCCATATATGGTAATTTGGAACTATGACGTCATAGTTTTCAAAATGGCGGTTTCCATATTCGTTTAGAACAACCTTAAAATTGTCATATCTGTTTTGTTTAGCATCCGATTTTAATAATTCTTTCACCTTTTCCCAAGTTTTTCAGAACCCTCAGTAATATATATATAGCTGTTTGGCTATGTCGCTACTTCCCTTTAAAATCACTTTTACCAATAGATACAAACAATCGCAATCGACGTTTTAAATAAAGAAGGAAAGAGAAAATATACCATGTATGCACATTCCAACACAACCAACATAACATAAAACAGGTGAAATGGTAATGAATCAACACACACATGTGTAACACAGCGTAAAATGACGCCATAGAACACACACATATGTGTAACAAAGCGTAAAACGACGCCTTAAAAGATCTGTGACAAATATAACACGTGCATCATGATGGTCAATACTCACCACATGTTTTCTATTCTTGTAGTAATACGTGCCAAAAAAGAGACCAATTCCCCAGAATGTGACGAATGATACAGTGATGGCGTAAAGCATGTAGAAGTGAAGGTCCTTTAAGCCGCAGTGTTGTAGGAAATCTTGAGAAGTGCTGTTGAGGGTAGTGTCGGACATATTCAGAAACGTCCGCAGTCGATCTTTGCCCATGTATACGATAAATAAAAGCCATTCTCCTAGAATTAAAATGGAATATATACATGTTGTATAATAAAACATAACTTCTAATGTATTTCCAGGGTATTTCAGAAGTGTATTGCATGTTCAATACTATATATAGAAATAAGCTAGATGCGTTTCCATTTCGCGTAAGACGAAATAACGTGGTCAACCCCGATGTTTTTGGACGGGGACAATACCTTCCTTAACAAATCGAAAATGGGTTATCTTTTGGGCAGCAAATGTCACTAATTGTACCTGATAAATTATAAAAAAAAGTTACCTTTTGGGTAGGCTGGGCTACCTTTTGGGTAGGTCGGGATCTACTTTTAAGGGCAGAAAGGGCCACCTGTTGGGTAAGGTGCTACCTTTTTTGACAGGGTTTCGGTTTGGGTTCCTAAACACACGACAAACGTTATGCTGCAGACGACAAATTACATACTGCAGACGACAAACGAAAACAATTTGAACTTTAGTTAAGCATGAGAGGCGTGGTCCTCCTAGATATATTTAATCCGCTTAAAAATTGTGAAACTTTAAGCATATATGTGTAAGGCTAATTTTGTTAAAAATAACTGACCCACTGTTTACCTTAGTAGAATATTAGTTATATCCATTTGCCAGTTATTTACATTGCTTACCTTTTAAACGCGGTTGCTACATGAAATCGATGACCGATAACTTTAGTAATCGTTGATATACTAAAGGAAAAAAGAAACGCAACTATATAAGTTATATCCTGCACATTTAATTTCATGTAATATTCCAAAGAAATTCTAAGACCTTTTGTAAAAAAGGGGTTGCAGTTAATTAGAGTTAGGACAAAACTGTGCTGTTGTAGACTTTTTAATCACAGTACACTTTGCAACACGAAATTCAGAAATATTAAAATATCGTTATGAAAAGTTGTACTATTTCAGTACTGTATTCAATGTAAAGAGATTGCAAAATGTCACATCCTAAGTTAGCCCATATGCTCGAGCCAAACGCGTATTTTATCAATAATGAAACTTTGAAGAGATAACATTTGATGTGTTTTGTGTTGTTTTAGTCGTTTTTTCGTAAAGAAATATCTACTAGATCTAATACAGCCACGTGCCATTTGATTAACAGCAGAATATTTCACATACAGTATATAACAGAGTTTCCCGAGTTGCGTTTCTTTTTTCCTTTAGTATATATAAAACAGATGACATCAAACTTATATAACTGTGTTGGTTGCTGTGTGAAATCGTGTGTATTATTTGCTATTTGAAATATATAGGTGACGCGTAACTTTAGCATAGTGGTTGCTATGTGAAATAGTTGACATATAAGAGGGTACCGACCCCCTTTTCGTACGCCGGATTCCGACCCATATTAGCCAGTATTCCGTACGCCGGGTTGTGGTACGCCGTACGCCGACATCGCAGTTTTTCATACGCGTACGCCGTATTTTTCTCAAAAAATATTTTTTTCCATCCAAAAAATTAAATTTAAGCTAATTTATGTCTCAGATTGCTGGAAATGCCATTTCAGAGTACCTAGGTTTCAACTTTCATAACTGTAATAGTGGTTGCTATGTGATATAGTTGACATATAACTTTCATAACTTTAATAGTGGTTGCTATGTGAAATAGTTGACATATAACTTTCATAACTTTCGTAGTGTTTGCTATGTGAAATAGTTGACATATAACTTTCATAACTTTCATAGTGGTTGCTATGTGAAATAAATGACATAGAACTTTCATAACTTTATTAGTGGTTGCTAAATGAAATAGCTGACATAGAACTTTCATAAATTTAATAGCGGTTGCTACTGGAGATAACGGACACGAAATCTTACCTCTGGCAGCGGTTGCTATGAGAAATACGCTGACCATAAATATGCCTTTACCGACGAGATCTTGCGTCTTCGCTCCCATTGTACTTTTTGAGATTGTGGCCATCTTTTCAATTGAGCGTATGTCATCTCATTCTATAATGGTAAAACAATTCATGTAGATAAATCTATTTTTATCACATGACTTACGGTGTGCCGTGGGAGTATTCAATAGTTTCGTTAATCTACTAGTGATATGCAAATGAGGACCGAATTATGGTTCCGTTCAGCCCGGTACACATCGGAATTGTGTCGGCGATTTCCGAAACCGTTCAAAATACCGGATTACGGAAATCGACGATGTAGTTCCGTTGTTCTGTTTTGTACGGAGAAGGCCGAGTCAACATACGACGTCATCATATAGACATACGACGTCATCATACGGCGACGTAATATATAGACAGCTAGAATAAGAACTGTTCATTATCAGGTGGGTTTTTGGAGTGAGGATAAATAAAATTACATATGATCAGTAGAATCTAACATTCGTGACTATTTAATATTGAATTTATAAAACTCGTTGGATAAATCTGATATGATGCTCGGCACAGTCTCGCATCATCTAATTTTATCCAACTCGTTTAATAAATTCAATATTAAACAGGCACTCGTGTAAGATCCTCTGTGTATTTAGACTTAATAACTTGGGACAGAATATGGTACTATGTAAACATGATGTTGCTATGCGTTCTATTTGACTTTCACATTCCGATTATTCAAAGAGAAACTTATTTTGCACAATTTTACACTGTTACTTTCAATACCTGGTCGTTATTGTGGGGCTGGTGTGACCCAGTGGATAATGATTTAAAAATTATTTGATTTAAACATATATTATAGCCATAAGAACAATCGGGGTCGGACCACAAGTTATATCAAGCTAATATCGGTCGCATATATGAAATATATATTTGATTCATGGTTTTCCGTCCAACTTTATACAGCGACACAGCCAAACACTCTTTATTATCGAGAGTTCTGAAACACTTGAAAAAGGGTGAACGAATTATCAAAATCGGATGAAAAACAAAGAAGATATGATCGTTTGAAGGTTCTGTTGAAACGGATATCGAAGGCGCCATTTTTAGAGCTATGACATCACAGTTCTAAATGACCATATATATGGAATATTGATAAATATGCAAATTTACTCACTTGTAAGGGGGAAAATTAAAATAATTGTATGAAGAATATGTATAACTAATGGCAATAATGCTTTATAAAACCCAGTTAAGGAGTTTGCATTCATTTGAAGTGATGTGCTTTAAGTTTAAATGATATTTATCAATATTCCATATATGGTCATATGGAACTATGACGTCATAGTTTTCAAAATGGCGGCTCCCATATCCATTTTAGTACAACCTTCAAATGGTCATATCTTTTTTGTTTATCATCCGATTTTGATAATTATTTCATTAAAAGAGCTTGTTTGGCTGTGTCGCTATATTCCCTTTAAGAAATAACATCAAACCTAAAACTCCGTAGCCGAATGCTTAACGACGTTGCGTTGTAAACCTTCGCCTCTCACCGCTGTGGGTTCGAATCCAACTGGGAGCTCGACTTGTAAGTGAGGAAGTGTCGATTCTCACGGATGGCGGGAGGTGTACAGTACTGGTTCTACCCAGGAAATGTGGGTGGTCTGCCTCCACCACAAAAAATCGACCGTCATATAAAACCTTACATGTGTTGAAAATGACGTAAAACACCATACAAACAAACAAACAAAAGAACGTTTGTCGCTGAAAAAAATATGTTATTAACATGTTCGTGTCATTTACCATTTACCAGTGGATAACACAGTGGACTTGAAATCCGGTTCAAGCCTCACAGGCGTCACTGAGTTTCATCGGTGTGTACATTACCTTCGACTCGTGCGTCAGTCAGTCGGATGGTGACGTAAACCGGGCGGTCCCGTGTTTCGGAGTCTTTTCGCTCCCCTTTCAATTTTTTAATTTATTATTAGTGCAATGTGATGTTAGTAATATGTAAAAACAATTTGCTTTTAACTATTCTAATAGTTAATATTAATAATTGAACAAATGCAAATTATGTAGGAAAACTAACGGGACGCCGTGAGTTTTTTGTTTTTTTAAAAAATCAAGATTACCGCGTGTAATTTAAACAACATTAAATTTGTATTTTTTGCGACTTTTATGGAAACGAACGTTATGAAGAAGAAAAATAAGATTTAAAACTTTTATTTCAGAGTTCAATTGGTGTCTTTGGGTAGCAGGATTTAGTAACACCTGAATTGTTATAATGTCACTCCTCGGCATCAAAGAATCTACGTTAAAGGTTAAATCCATAAATCCATATGAAAGTTTAATTAGGCTTTTATTTTTAAACAAATAATAATACACAGAAAAATGTGCTGGTATCTTTTACATTTCTTAATATTATTTTTAAAAAGTGATAAATAAAAACAAATGTTGTTATTGTTGTTGTTGTTTTCAATAAAATATGTTGCAGACCACATAACCATATATATTAAAGGGACACATGGCAATCTTGATTTGTTTAAAACTCGCGGCGTCCCTTAGTTTTTCTATATATAGGCCTACATAACCCGCATATTTGCATTTATTACTATTTATTATTATAATAGTTTGAGGCCAATTGTTTTTATATATTACTAACTATTGATTATATTGCGCCAAACATATAATTAAAAAGTTTGTAGAATGACGAAGAAATTATATGCAAGCCGTTTTAAAGTCAAAATGATCACTGATATAATAACTGGAGGTGCTAATGTTTATTCTTGATATAACACTCATGAGTGCCGTGTGTCCCTTCATGAGTGCCGTGTGTCCCTTCATGAGTGCCGTGTGTCCCTTCATGAGTGCCGTGTGTCCCTTCATGAGTGCCGTGTGTCCCTTCATTTTTTTTTCCATAAGTCTCTTCTACAAGTCTCTGTACGTTTAGTCATTTAAAACTATTTACAATTTCGAGTGCCGTCCAAGTGACCATCCACGCCACGTGGATTTGACTGTACATATACATAACAAAGAGTTATGGGCCCAACCGTAGTGCAGTGGAAGGGCCTCGGCGTTCCCTGTACCAGGCAGGCAGGCGTCAGCCCAACCGTATAGTGCAATGGAAGGGCCTAATTCCTGGGAAAGCTTGCCTAGCACGGTATTCCCAGTACCAGGTAAGTTGGCAATCTTGTGTTTAATTTAAACATTGAAATTTGATCCTCGATTTACTTATCCTGCGTCATTTTGATTTTAAAACTGCTTGCATATAATTTAATATTAAAAAAATTGAGATTTCTATCTTCTTCATTATTTTACCACATTTTTAATTATATTATTGGTCCAATATTATGCAAGTTAAGAGAAAAACTAACAGGACGTCGTGAGTTTTTAAAAAAATCAAGATTGCCGTGTGTCCCTTTAATTAACGCGGTATTCAAAGACAGGGTAGTCATCACACTCAAAGATCGTCCCCCATTTTTAGCACATGTTCGGCCATATATGACGGTCGTTGTTTTTTTTCAGTGGTAGGGCCGACAACCCCATTCTTCCTGGGTAGAACCAGTACTGTATACCTCTCGCCAAGAATCGACAAATAAAACCTATATAAATTAAAATGCTAAATACATTTACCTGAAACTTGTTTAGAAATAATCCCATGCAAATGATTCTAATCTCGACAATTTAACTTTCTGGGGACAAGGAATTAACCAAAACGTCTAAAAGCGTACATAGGTCAAACCCCTGGTTAATTAAACACAGTTGCCCCCGAGGTTAAACTCAAACTAACTAGGTATACAAGCAAAACTGTCCTCAATCCGTGCCAAAGTAAGCAAGCATATTTTGGCACAAAATCTAACCGATATAAATATATCTGAATCACTTAGATATTGAACCCAGTTTCCCCTCAGATACCGGTATTAGGTGGCTTAAAGATTAGTATACTGGTGAAAAAACACAACAACATGACTGCGGGCACATAAACTGCGGGCACATTGTCAAAAGAAAATCGGTCATGGCCATGCACATAACAGAAGAACTGACAAGACAGTGTAGGACGTAGTTCGCTTTAAAGTTATCTCAATATTATGTTTACAAGGCCAAATGAAACAGGAATAATATTTTTTTGTTTTCATAAAATGTCAACACGATCCGGCACATACGCACTTTTGAGCCAGGTACATACTGTCTCGTTTAAAGACGCAGTATGTTTATTTGCAATATTAATATTAATGGAGATGATACAAACTATGTGTCGGCTATTAGTTAAAATATAACCGTCATATCTGCATAAAATCACCAGGTTTCTGGACATCAAATAACTTAACCTTGAATATCACATAGTCATATGTATGCATAAAACTCACCAACGAGAATGTTATCTCGCCGATTCAGACTATTTTTCGTAAACACCGTTTATTTTCCATAGGCGACATGCCGAAATATCACGCTCTCGTCTGAAATCATGTCCAGTATATTGGAAACTTTTCCCCGCCCAACTCCACACACACGTGACAATTTCCAGTTATCGTGTTGTTGTTTTTTGTCGTTTTTGTTGTTTTTGATGTTGTTTATTGTTGTTGTTTTTTAGGGTGGTTGGGTGGTGGGTGGGGGTCGTTTGGAGAGTCAGTTATATTCATGAGTTGGGCGGCGATAATAGTACTCGGCTAGATCGGCGTGATAGTCTTCTCTTTGGTGAGTGTTAGGCATGCATGCGTGGTATTTAAGGTTTAGTCAGGTACTTCGTGATGTCCGGGAGAGTGCGAATGGAGTGGATCCGAATGCGAATGCCTCTCTCTATACTGTTACGGTTAAAATGAAACAGAAAGGAAGTAACACCAGCAACATCTATTTTTTAAACTGTAATCAACAAATTTATTTAAACACTACAAAGAAAAATATTCACTCACAGAAAATACATGAACTGGATATATCCAGTATTTCTTTAAAATCCGATATACGAATAAAATCCAAATACAATTGGTAAGTGTCCCTTTAATCTACATTGTCAAGTGTCCCTTTAATCAAAGTTGTCATGTGTCCCTTTAATCCAATTTCACTTCAAGTATTTCCTGGTTTATTAATTCATTATAGTCCAAATGTCCAAATAATCCAATAATCCAATGTCACTAGATGAACACAATAGCTGTTATCCTCTCACAATATTTTAATTCGCAGCATCCAATATTTTGTAAATTCTCAAAAACAATAATGAATCAGATACTCCACTTTGAATACTGATATTGAAAACTCCAACAGTTTTACTGAGGTCAGCTTTAAATACCAACATGAAACATTCTAGATTAAAGAAAGTTCTGTAACATTCTACACATTTCAGTATGTAAACAATAATTTAGATATTACTAGAATCAGCTATTTATGTCTTGGATAATCATAGCACTTGTTCCAAACTGAGACTTCTAAACTCACTGACTAATAAACTTAAATATTTATATGTTGCATAAGAAGGTGAACATTGAAGTTGGAAGTAAACTAAGGACTTAATGTAAACTCAAAGATAATTATATGCTGGAAAGTTACCTTCTCACTAATAAGATTGATAGAAACGAAATTATTTATTTGTAAAATAAAGAATAAATGCTCATAGATAAGCTATAGAGGAAGGCCGATATAATCAGTTAGAATCTCAGTAGAGAACATGTATAGCTTGTAACTCTGATGTAGAAACTGAATTACATACTGTCACAAGCTTAATGCTTGTAGATTAACATTTTATAATACTATACAAAATATAGTACCTTCATTTAATAATATGAGTGATTTTGATAAATTTATATATGTTTTAACATGCAAAGACTATGATCTTAACTCTATATGTATTAATTTTGTATACTAGTATGACATGTTTATGACTAGGAAATCGTTATTAGATTCATATATCATTTGGAATATATCCATTATCATTTTACATAGGTATTTTTACTATTTCATAAATAAGGAGCAATTTTACGTAAATTTAGAATATAATAAAATTGAATTGAATGTTGTTTAACGGCTCATCAACACAGTATAGGTTATTTAGAGCCGCCCCAGAGAGAGGGGAAGGATACATAGGAATCCGGGAACCTGCCCTACTCTTATTATCGAATAGATTCCTATGGTTCTTTAACGTGCTCGGAGGATAGACCGATAGACGGGACCGCCCGGTTTACGTCCCCATCCGTCGGACGAGGCTAAGGGAAAGTGTCTTGCCCAAGAACACACCGACGGAACTCAGTGGCACCACGGAGGATTGAACCCGTATTATACACATTGTAGCATCATACAGATAAGCAAGTTATTATACTGGGGCCCATTTTATGAAACAACTTACGACCACTTTGATCGTAAATCAATTTCTTAAATGTTTCACTATCAATTACAGTTTCAAATACACGTGATTTCATTTCATTTCCATATACATGTGATTCTTCTGCACTACGTGCATACATAATTGTCAAAATTATATGCGTAGTTGAAAAAAGTGAACGATTTTAAAATGTGAGACTTATCGTAAGATGTTTAATAAAACAGTGCCCTGGGCCCCGTTTTATGAAACAACTTACGACCACTTTGATCGTAAATCAATTTCTTAAATGCTTCACTATAAATTATACTTTTCAAATAAACGTGATTTCATTTCATTTTCTTATACAGGTGATATTGCTGTACTACGTGCACTCATAATTGTCTACATTGAATGCTTTGGTGAAAAAAGTTAACGATTATAAAATGTAAGACTTATTGTAAGATGTTTAATAAAACAGGGCCCTCTTTTTAGTAATAATTCCTAAGAGGATTATGTATGTCTTTATATATGTATTGTAGTTGACCTTGGTGACAATCCTGTATTTGGATTTTATGCCAATAAATTGAAATATAAGTGTGCTATTAATAGAAACAATCTGACAGCTGGATCAATAAACATGTACCATTGTAGCATGGTCACAGACAATTTTCTTTGTTCAGGCATGCACAGGTGTAAATCGTTTACTTGAAAATAAGACCTGCCAGAAAAACTGTGAGAATAACAGTGAGAATAACAGTTAGAATAACTGAAATAGAGCTGAAATGGACATGCTACGTAATAGATAGAGTCTGGTCTCAGCGAGTTGGATTATTTAAACACCAACGAGCTGAGACAGACTCTATCTTTTTTGTAGCATGGTGTACTTGGTAACACTGTGACATCATAGTGACCGTACTCTAAATTCCAATATCCGTGTAGCCACGCCCCTTTAGTTACGTAATAGATAGAGTATGGATTCATTGACCGAGATGGGCTACGCCCATCGAGGTGTTTAAATAGACAGACTCTATCTTTTTTGTAGCATGGTGTACTTAGTAACACTGTGACGTCATAGTGACCGTACTCTTAATTCCAATATCCGGTAGTTGTAGTACGGTAAAGCCACGCCCCTTCAGTTACCCTAAATTAAACGATTTAATGCTCTGCATTCATCAAAGGAAATGTCACCGACCATGCTTCAATTTTTTTTTGTAGCATGGTCGGTGACATTTCCATTGATGAATGCAGAGCATTAAATCGTTTAATTTAGGTTATATACATGAGGGTAACACCATACACTTCTCAAAACTGCTAACTACACCGCTCACGTTTTGGGTTATATATATCGATGGGTTGAATGTTTTTCAATAAAATAAAAAGGAAATACCAATTCAATCATTTTTACATCATTTCATTTTATTTTTTTCATGGGCAATGCTAGAACTAAACCACAATAAGCAATTACAAACGACCCATGTAAACACTAAAGTCACACTTTTCCCATATCTACTAAACCACAATAAGCAATTACAAACGACCCATGTAAACACTAAAGTCACACTTTTCCCATATCTACATGTAGATATGGGAAAAGTGTGACTTTAGTGTTTAGATATGGGAAAAGTGTGACTTTAGTGTTTACATGGGTCGTTTGTAATTGCTTATTGTGGTTTAGTTCTAGCATTGCCCATGAAAAAAATAAAATGAAATGATGTAAAAATGATTGAATTGGTATTTCCTTTTTATTTTATTGAAAAACATTCAACCCATCGATATATATAACCCAAAACGTGAGCGGTGTAGTTAGCAGTTTTGAGAAGTGTAGTATGGAACGCCCTGATTATCTTATAGGGTACTTTATCATTATATACGGTGCTTATGTCTTTATATAGTGTACTCTCATCATTATATAGAGTGATTATTTCTTTATAAAGAGTACTTACTTCATTATATAGGGTGTATTCGTCTCTATAAAGAGTACTTACATCACTATATAGGGTGCATTCGTCTTTATATAGAGTACTTTCTTCCTTATATAGGGTGCGACTGTCTTTAAATAGAGTACTCTCATCATTATATAGGGTGTTCATGTCTTTATATAGAGTACTGTCATCATTTTATAGGGTGTTTATGTCTTTATATAGAGTACTGTCATCATTATATAGGGTGTTTATGTATGTATATAGAGTACTCTCATAGTTATATAGCGTGCTTATGTCTTTATATAGAGTAGTCTCATCATTATATAGGATGACTTTGTCTTTATATAGATTACTTGCATCATTATATAGGGTGCATTCGTCTTTATATAGAGTACTTTCTTCCTTAAGATTCTGTGTAATAGTTCCGAATTTACCCTGGAACTTTTTCACTGCCCGCTGATTGGTTGGTAATTGGTGTAGTCTAATCTTGTACAGTTTTGAATTGAATTGAATTGAATTGGATTTTATAGTCGCACCAACAGCTAAGGTCATATGGCGACTTTCCAGCTTCCATTGGTGGAGGAAGACCCCAGGTGCCCTCCGGGCAATTTTCGTGCACGGGCGGGCACCTGGGTAGTACCACCGACGTTCCGCAAGCCAGCTGGATAGCTTCCTCACATAAAGATTCCTAGGCCCCTGAGGGATCGAACCTACAGCGGTGAGGGGCAAGTGATTTCAAGTCAGAGACGTTAACCACTCGGCCACGGGCGCCCCGTACAGTTTTGAAGAAACTGGCCTTACAGGTGTACCGGAAGTAAATCACTATGGCATTCATGCCTGGTGTAGTCGAAAGGAGTTCCCAAATATATAATCCCTAACTTTTTTTGTGATAAAAGGCATTTTTGAGTATTTAAGGCCTGTTTTTCTGGCTGAAATGACTTTATTGACATGTTTGTGATAGCTTAAAACCATTTGCATGGTTGTATGATGATTTTATTTATCAACTTGACAGTTTTGAAAGTGAAAGTAGAACACATTTAAGAGGTGCCGAATGAATGCAGTGTGTTCACGGTATCAACAAAGATCAGAATTTTATTTTCTTATATGCCACATGACCCCTACTATTCTCAGCAGTTTTCTAGAGAGGCAGGTCTCATGACTAAGAACATGTAAGTGAATCTTAGTTTGAATTTCATTTTGAAAAATGGCTAACTAGAAAGCTTTGTCAATATAGCATTGGACTCAATGGGATTTGATTTACTTCCGGTACACCTTACACCAAAACTTTAAAAACGATAGCATTGATTCGTTAGAAATGGAGGAGGGCGCGAAACAAGTTTTTGGGACGTAAAAACAAGTGCAAATCTATACCCCCCCCCCCCCCCCCCCCCCCCCGCTATATCAAGGGCCATAACTCCGATGTGTCTGGTGTGATCTTGCCTATCAATCGTGAACGCCCGGCCAATCCCGTCATTCTTCGGGATCCCGCCTCGTGTTGATCACGGCGCTTCGGTATGTTCAAATTCTTGACATTCTGTTAGCCGAAAGGCAACGGCACAGAAAATAGTGCACTGTTCTATGTAAACAATATGGCCGCTGGCCACACGTGTCGATGTATAATTTGCGTGTTTGCTTTTTACAATGCAGATGAAGGTTTATCACTGCTTTCATGTAAATAAACTATTAATGGAGCAATCGGCTGAATAACATTGCAACATTTGGATGATAACTTTGGTTTTAAATGCAAATTTGTTTTGGCGGTTTTGGCGGGAATCTAAGGCGTGATGACGCAACCAGTATGGAAACCTGCGTATTACATTCGAGTAATGCTGCGAAGCTGTGTACGAGATGTTTCTGCGAAGCTGTGTACGAGATGTTGCAAATGCTTGCCAATGGCTAGTAAAGCTGAAACAGGCTTTAAGTCGACCCCTGCATAGTTTATGTACAGGAGTGATCAATATCGTTCAAAAGTCACATAGGTGTGGGGCCGGTTTTTCAGGGCTTTTTTTCAAAATGGCCCGTACAACAGGTTAACCATCCATGATGGCGAGTGGAGAAATGGCGAGTTTTTACCGGCGTTTGAATATATATCTATTCTTACGAAAGAACCTATCTATATAAAGATAAGGGCACTCTATATAATGATGAATGTACTCTATAGAAAGACATAAGCACCCTATATAATGATGAAAGTACTCTATATAAAGACAAATGCACCCTATATAAGGAAGAAAGTACTCTATATAAAGACAAATGCACCCTATATAATGATGTAAGTACACTATATAAAGACAAATGCACCCGATATAATGATGTAAGTACACTTAGTCTATATAAAGACAAATGCACCCGATATAATGATGTAAGTACACTATATAAAGACAAATGCACCCGATATAATGATGTAAGTACACTATATAAAGACAAATACACCCGATATAATGATGTAAGTACACTATATAAAAACAAATACACCCGATATAATGATGTAAGTACACTATATAAAGACAAATGCACCCGATATAATGATGTAAGTACACTATATAAAGACAAATACACCCCATATAATGATGCAAGTACACTATATAAAGACAAATGCACCCGATATAATGATGTAAGTACACTATATAAAGACAAATGCACCCGATATAATGATGTAAGTACACTATATAAAGACAAATACACCCGATATAATGATGTAAGTACACTATATAAAGACATAAGCACCCTACATAATGATGAGAGTATTTAAGCACCCTATATAACGATAAAATACCCTATAAGACAGTCAGGGCGTTCCATACTATATCTACCTAACGGCTAAACACATCCGATGGACACAGGCGTTAACTGAACAAATAAGTTGAAACAAACCCTACGGTCAAAAGTTATGCGAACTGTTTAATTCCGTGTTTTTAAAAACAACAGCATGTTTTATAAATAAACCATTTTGCCCAGCACACTATCTGTGTTATGTCACGCTAAACGTTTAAGAGAATACATCAGTTTACAAATCAGATATTTGGCGTAGTGTACCTAACGCTTATTTCCCTATGATTTTAAGTTGTGCCTTAAGGTTAATGTCTTCTTTACCGCCACTTTGAGCTGTATCTCAGACATCATGTGATGGGTGTTTCAACTGTATAATCGTAAATATATGTATTTAAAGGGACAATCTATACTCAGTTGCAAAAGAAAGTGTACACTGAGTTTTGTTTAGATTTAATTGTATAAAGTTTTTTTAAATTCTAAAATGAATCTGCCATGTTTCAAAGTGTACACTTTCTTTTGCAACTGAGTATAGATTGCTATCGGGGAATATTCGTTTGTTTGTTTTGTGTTTAACGTCATTTTTCAGCACATTTTAGACTCTGTGTGACGGTCGATTGTTTGTGGTGGAGGCAGACCACCAGCTTATTCCTGGGTAGAACCAATACTGAATGTCTCCTGCCATCCATAAGAATCGAGACTTTCTCATTTACGAGTTGAGCTCCCATTCGAACCCGCAGCGGTGAGAGGCGATAAGGTTTACAACGCAACGTCGTTAACGCCAGCACTCGACCAATGAAGCGTTCCAACGGAAAGTAAAATCTTATTTCATTTCATTTAAAAACTCGCGACGATAGTTTCTCTGCAGAGCTTGCATATTTGAAAACCATTTTTAATAAGTATCTGAAGAAGATGCTAAACAGTCTGAACAAAAAACAAACTAGCTTAACAATTGTATAAACTAGCTATTTAAAATACCATGCATGCAAAACTGCGCATTCTAATTTGCATTGTAAATTAATGTGTATAGATTCATGTAATCAGTTTAATTTATTATGATGTATTCACAACGTAGATCTATTTATATAACTTAATTTAATTATAAATCAACTAGTTCCTGTTTATTTAAATATAAATGCAAATGACGAAAATTACACGACATAAAATACATAAATTATAATTACTGAATAGCTTAAATCGGCCAGTGTATAACAACTGGTATGTATACATCGTTGTACTACTTGTTGCAGTGAGCTCAGTATATATAAATGTGTGTACTATGTGTATGTATGGGGTTAAGGTCACGACTGGGTCTACTTGTTGCAGTGAGCTCAATATTCAACTTAATAGTGATACCACACGTGATGTAACCCGGCCGGGTATCCAATTCACGAGTTCCCGCATGCGAGGTGCGCGTTCAACCACTCCGACATCGCCGCGGTTTTTAAGCCAACTGTACACAACTAGCAAACGCAGAGGCCAATCCAAGGCAGCTCATATTGGCCCACTTGATAATCCCAGGCCGCTCATATTGACCCAGTTGTTAATCCAGGGCCGCTCATATTGGCCCAGTTGTCAATCCAAGGCCGCTCATATTGGCCCAGTTGTCAATCGAAGGCCGCTCATATTGGCCCAGTTGTCAATCCAATGTCGCTCATATTGGCCCAGTTGTTAATCCAAGGTCCTTCATATAAGCCCAGTTGTTAATCCAAGGCCGCTCATATGGCCCAGTTGTTAATCCAACGGCCTTCATATTAGCTCAGTTGTTAATCCAAGGCCGCTCATATGGGCCCAGTTGTTAGTCCAAGGTCGTTCATATTGGCCCAGTTGTTAATCCAAGGCCGTTCATATTGGCCCAGTTGTTAATCCAACGCCGCTCATATTGGCCCATTTGTTAATCCAACGCCGCTCATATTAGCCCAATTGGCAATCCAAGGTCGCTCATATTGTCCCATTCGCTCATATTGGCCCTGTTGTCAATCCAATACCGCTCATACTGGCCCAGTTGTCAATCTAAGACCACTCATATTGGCCCAGTTGTCAATCCAGTACCGCTCATATTGGCCCAGTTGTTAATCCAAGGCCGCTCATATTGATCCAGTTGTGAATCTAAGGCCGCTCATATTGGCCCAGTTGTTAATCCAAGGCCGCTCATATTGGCCCAGATGTCGATCCAATACCGATCATACTGGCCCAGTTGTCCATCCAAGGCCGCTCATACTGGCCCATTTGTTAATCCAAGGCCGCTCATATTGGCTCAGATGTCAGTCCAAGACCGATCATACTGGCCCAGTTGTCAATCCAAGGCCGCTCATATTGGCCCAGTTGTCAATCCAGGGCCGCTCATATTTGTCCAATATGTATTACTTATTTACCGATAACTAATACAATATTAATATTGTTATACTTTAGAGGATATTTATGATTTGACCTTGATTTTAGGTGACCTTGAAATTGAGATTCTTGCCTAATTTGAGGTAAAATAATCAAGCCTCTAAGCAAAGTTTCATCCCGATAGTCAAAATAGTTTTCGCGTTTCATATGTTTTATCCTGTACCCCTTTTACCACATCGGTAGAGCAACATTGAGACATAAAAGAAGCCGACAAACACAAGATGATAGCTCTATGTTGCTATCATAATGAATTTAAATATATCAGACATGTTAAAGGGATCACACGGCAATGTTGAAAATTATCAACTGGATTTATTAATACAATATTAGGCTGACTTTAAATCTGCTTAATTAAATAAAATCTGAAGTCGTTTTTTTCCTTCGTTATTCTGTGACCTTAAATCTAAATATATTATTGGTACACTATAATCACGTTTCAGTTTATAGACTGTCCCGAGATTTCCTTGTTTATTGAGAATCTCTATAATTCATACATGTAATTAACTGACCGCAGAGCAATAAAATACCCATTTTCGCACAACAGGGCATCAATTATCTGACAGCACATTTAGAAAATTAGAAATAAGTTGGTGTAACAAAATGATATCTGCAAATAGAGATAAGGCAGTGATAGCTATTTCTATCATTTAATTCTGCATGGACGAAGTTTTAGCTCATTAGCTGGCATGTTTGGTGATTTATTGCCATGTTATTGACCTCATGCTGGGTATGCCGACCACCAAAGCTGATAATCATGTAACTTGAGCTGAGTAGAAACTACTAGAGATTTTCGGGACAGTCTACAAACTGGTTTAGTAATATACAAAAAATATTTTACTTTGAACTATTCAAATAATTATTTACAAGAAAATCGGTAGAACCGATGGATGCTCCCCGAAATGTATCCCCAACTTATCATATGGCCTTGTATCACCCAGCAGTAATCTGAAGTCCCATCTGTAGTTTTAAAGTTATACTCCGGACAACTTAGTAGCGGTTTTAAATATATGTTTCTCTCTGGGACTATAAAAAAAATGTTCATATGATGTTTCAGACTTAAATTTGTTAATTAATAATACTGCAAAAAGGGTGACCATTCATCTTTAAGTATAGCCAAGAGTATAAATACACCAGTATCAGTGATCCTTGTATTGACGAACATATAAACAAATTCTCACTATGTAAAACAACCTCAACTACTCTTACTTCAACGTTTCTAAAGTTTCTAAATAATTCAAAAGACAGCTTTAAATTTGTCGACAAAATTAATAATATTACTTCTAAACATAATAATATATATATATAAGTATCCTTAAGTAAAACTAGAAGGGCGTTCAACATAACACTTGTGCCGCCTGCCGTGTACTTATTTCACTTCATCAGCAGGTTAGGTTGCATGTTTTAAAAAGGGGCATAACTCTGCCAATATAAAACTCGGAGTTATTGGACATATTTAACGACATTACTTGAGGTAAGATGAAGATTTATGAACTTAGGTCAAATACTGTTTACGTTATTGCCAAGGTTAGGCTGCAGGTTGACGTGTGACGGACGACGGACGACGACGACGGACAAAGTGACCCCTCATGTGTCTGCCATGCTTCGCAGACGACACAAAGCATATCCATTTTACCTTCAACATGTAACGCGCGTACTCCCGAAGGAGGACGAAAAATTACAAAAATAATATATACGGTATACCACTCATTAAGTTTCGGTATCCCTCAACATGCATACTAAAATATAACCTATGTGTTACAATGTATTGACAAAACTTGCATACCTTACTCGAATGACACAGTGAACCACAATGACATCACTTATTTAGGTTATAGGTTATCTATCACATAACTATTGATAACATAAATATTGATCACAAATCAACAATGTAACGTTCAAAAAGTAGGTAATAAGTAATATGTTGGTTCATTTAAACATCGAGATGGGCGTAGCCCATCGAGGTGTTTAAATTAACCAACGAGATGAAACCATACTCTATTTGTTTTGTGGCATGTCCATTTCAGCTCTATTTCAGTTATTCTAACTGTTATTCTCACTGTTATTCTCACAGTTATTCTGACAGGTCTTATTTTCAATTAAACGATTTACACCTGTGTCTGAACAAAGAGAATTGTCTGTGACCATGCTACAATAATTTAAAGAATATCAGAATCCATCATGAGTTTCTTAAAATACCCGTGATTAAATATGCGTAAAATGAATTATGAGTTGGTAACTCTTAATTCGACGCTCCAGTTTTGGGAGTTTTGTCTGCAAGATTAAAAGCCGTGTATAGTGTGTCTATAGAGGTTGGATCCTCAAAATATGTAAGTTATATATAGTTCGAAACACGTTTATGTATTTTCCCACTGACCAGTCATTCGGATACTATGTCTTCTGTGCGAACCCTTCCTTTTTTCTTGCTACCTTTCTCTACTTTTCTTAATTCATACCCATACTGTTTACATTATCTTCGTTTCTGCATTCTCTAATGTAAATCGATTAATTTCTTATTCCTTAAATTGTTACTAAATTTATTTTCTTTCCTGTTAGTATTAGCATTAGTTCTATTGATTGATACAAAAAGCATATTTATATTTCAAATTTACCGCTATCTTATCCTTACCATATTCAACCAGTGGATAAGAACTTTATCTTTCTTTATTTAAATTTTATCTTTCATTCTGATCCTTTTGTTTTCAAAACAACCCGAAGTTTCTACTTACATTTAACTGCACCATTCATCCTAGTTAAAGCACATACACAATACACAGTGTGACCTAACGAGCGACGGAACTAACAACCTTAATAATACACACACGCCTTTGTATCTCAGCTTAAATTCTTACAGATAACATATAACAAATATTACCCTCGACAATGTGTCCTGTACGTTCGGCAGGCGAATGTGATTGATGGTGTATAACACTTAAAGGGGCACACGACAATCGTGATGTGTTTATCAAACATTATCATCTCAGTTTATTAAAGGGACACACGACAATCGTGATGTGTTTATCAAACATTATCATCTCAATTTATTAAAGGGGCACACGATAATCTTGTTGTTATCAAACATTAATGTGTTAGTGTGTAATTCTAAAGCGTATATAGTCCCTATGCCACAGGGAACCCGGCACAACCAAATATTCAAATAAGCGTCTGGAATTATTAATTCAACATCTTTTTACTTTAAACATTATTGCATAGTAATAAATACAATTTTGAGTTTTCTTTTTTTTTCTTCATTCTTCTACCCGTATGTTTAAATATAGGTGCAATATTATGGCAAGCCAAAGTATTTTTTATTCGTCAATTTCCGATATTGGAATTACAATTTCCGATATCGGAATTACAGTTGCCGATTAACGGTAAGTTGCCGATTAACGGTAATTGTATTTCCGATATAGGCAATTGTAATTGCAATTCCGATATCGGTATTTGTATTTCCGTTAACGGAATTGATTTTCGATATCGGTAATGCTGTATTTACGATATCGAAATTACAATTTCCGTTATCGAAAATGCAATTTTCGATATTGGAAAAAGCTATTCTCGATATTGGAAAAGCCTATTTTCGATAACGGAAATCAACTACACAAATGCGATATCTGAAATTGCGTGGTGGTGGTGGTGGTGGTGGAAAGTGGTCACAGAAAATAAATGCTCCCTCAGGCGGAAGCTCTCCTAGCGAATAGTTCGGCGGTAAATAGCGAAGCCATGGCACAAAGCATGGAAGAGATCGTATGGCAAGCCAAAGTGTTTTTTATTCGTCAATTTTCGATATGTATTATTAATTTCCGATATTGCATGGAAGAGGCCGTATGGCAAGCCAAAGTGTTTTATTTATTCGTTAATTTCCGATATCGGAAATACAATTATCCCGTTAACGAAATATACATTTTCGATATCGGTATTGTTAATTTCCGATAGACCGTATGGCAAGCCAAAGTGTTTTATTTATTCGTTAATTTTCGATATCGGAAATACAATTCCAGTTAACGAAATATACATTTTCGATATCGGTATTGTTAATTTCCGATATTGCATTTCCATTAACGGGAATACATGTATTCCCGATATCGGAAATTAACGAATAAATATACACTTCGGCTTGCCATACGGCCTCTTCCATGCTTTGTGCCATGGCTTCGTTATTTACCGCCAAACTATTCGCTAGAAGAGCTTCCGCCTGAGGGAGCATTTATTTTCTGTGACCAATTTCCGATATCTGAAAATAAAACCCTATTTTCGATATTATTTTCGATATCGAAATTGCATATTTTCGATATCGGTATTGTTAATTCCCAATAACGGAAACTGTATTTCCTTTAACGGGAATTCTATTTCCGTTAACGTTTTAAATGTTACCCAAAGCAATAATCATTAACGGCTGAGCGCATTTAAAATCGACCCTTTGTGTCAGTATGTCTTTGTCTATTCATGGCATATTTCGCTTGCTACGTTGACGTTTTTGTTTATGTGTTAAACTCCGTATGACGAGTTATTGTATTCACAAGTGTCATGTTCTAAAAGCTGTATATTTAAGAAATAAAAGTATAAGAGAACTCCATGTACCAAACTTCTTTTCAGCTTAAATATTTACCAGCCTGCCAACAGTGTTTGTACTGTGTCGTACTGCCTTATTTATCAGAAGAGAATCGGCATGCACCAATCTTCTTTTCAGCTTAACTATTGACAAACCTGCCTCTTGCATTGATCTTTGAGTTCGAAATGTGACACAAGGCAATCTTAATAAGCTTTTCTTTCTCTGCAGTTAAAGTTACTAGCACCCGATGGAATTTTATTTAATTTCTAGTTAAAAGAAATAACTTTAGACAAAATCTAATTATTCAACGTTATGTTCTTAATTTACATAAAATGCATGGCATATTACAGCCGCGACACCGCTAGTTTTAGAAAGAACATGAAATGTCACGTGTAAGTAACAAATGCCCGCGAAGTGGTTTTGACATTTGATCTCTAAGTGTGACCTTGACCTTGGAGCCACGGACCTGGACCTGCGCGCAACATGTCGTCTTGTTGTGGTAAGCACTTGTGCCAAGTTACTTGAAAATCCGTCCATGAATGTCGGAGTTATAACCGGACACATAATCATTTATTTCTGAACTTTGACCTCTAAATGTGACCATGACCTTGGAGCCACGGACCTGGATTTTGTGCGCGACACGTCGTCTTTTTGTGGTGAGCACTTGTGCCAAGTAATTTGAAAATCCGTCCAGGAATGCCTGAACAAAAGAAGACATCTTCGTTGACGTTTGTAAAACATACCTCAATATGGTCGTGTGACCCTTTAAAGAGAAAAGCGACAATCTCCGTTACTTTTTCTACATCAGTTGCCTACTAGTATTTGCAACTCATTAATATGTCAAAGCAATATCATGTGCATATTACCCATGATTGATTATATTGCACCAATGATATATTTAAAGGAGCACACGGCAATCTTGAAGTGTTTATCAAGCATTGAAATGAGGTCTCGATTTATTTATCCAAAATCATTTTGACTTTAAACCTGTTTGCATAATTATAATTAAATAAAAAAAAAGTTTTCATTTTTCAGTTGTATTCTACCGTCATATATTTAAAGATATTATTGGTGCAATATAATCAACATTTAATAATATGCAAAAACAATTTGCTTTAAGCTATTCTTATAATTAATATTAATGACTGAATCAATGCAAGTTATGTAGAAAAACTAACGAATGTTTAAAAAATCTAGATAAAGATGAAATATTGAAACTCATATGCAAGCAGAATCGAATAAATACTGATCAAGGTGATCCTTTGGGATCAACAAACACAATTAAGAGAATAAAGCAGCAGACTCGGTTTTATTGAGTCTGTTCATAAGAAGTAATGAAACAAGCAACACCTCTCACGCTTAAGCGGTATTCTACATCAACGCCACCTTTATTGGGGTCGTTGGTCCCAAAGGACCAGTAAAGAAGTCAAATGATACTGGATTGATTTAGTTATAATGCTTGATAACTACTTCAAGATTGCATGTGTCCCTTTAAGAATAAAATAATCATCCTAAATATCGTTTGAACAACACTCGATATCACGTCGCAGAGTTTTGTTTATCAACGAAAAACAATGGCCATATGTGCATATAGAAACTGTGAAGTCCAGTATGGAATAATACGATCAATATAGAAGTATGGCATCGATTAAAATAGTTATTGTTTTCCATTCACCGGCCCAGTATTTTAGATATACGAAACGATAAGTATACATGATATAGAAAAAAAGAAAAGAAAAAGAAATCGGTATAATCGATAGGTGTATTGACAGAGTATTGAAAATACTTACACTGGGCGGAAGTACCTTTCATAATGCTGCAGTGCTGCAAGTTAAGTCTAAATCCATTGAAAACTCTGGGAAGATATGAGTGTACAAACTGGTCAGTCTTCTAGGGCAACCTGTGTATATAGTTTAAAGTGACAGAGAGTCCCGAAAAAATCGGTAAGGATAAAAGCGACGAAATAGATAGTATTCCACATTAGAAATAAATAATGGTAGTCAGACTGATATCACATACATTTTCGCTAGCATAACTTAGCGTGTAGTTAGAGTCTCTGACTTGATATCACTTGGCCCTCACCGTTGCGGGTTCGATCCCTCATGGCTTGCGGAACGTCGGTGGTTCTATCCAGGTGCCGCGCCCTTGAACGAACATTTCCCGGAGGTGCACCTGTGGTCTTCCTCCACCAATGAAGCTGGAAAGTCGCCATAAAGCTGTGTGGTGCGATTATAAAATCCAATTCAGTTCAATTCAAGCAGAAGTTAGAGTAAAGGGACAGACAACCTCTGACATAATTCACGTATTAAGCCGTTAGAGTTATTGCTTAGTTTAATTTCAGTTGAGACGGCCGACTACTAAAAAAAACACCTAATGTAATCCGAAGCCAAAACCAACAAACAATACAGAAGTTCTCAAATCATAAAGCTAAGAATTGACGTCTTTAATTAAGTATTGTATTAAAATATATAGTATGACGCATTGGAGGTGTCCGATATTTTTTTATTTTTTTATTTGTTTTGATTCTGTTGGTTGTGTTTTGCGTTCAGTAAAAACAGCGTTCATTATAATATGTGGTGGCAAATCTGCATTTGTACTAACGTGATAACACTTTTAGATCTGCTAGTTTCTGTTTAAACAACCTGCATGATGCACCTGCCTGTCTGTAATAAGTTGACAATTTGTATACATTTATACGCACACGCTTGTAATTATTTGCACCACTGTACATATCTCACTGCTTCCGTGTATACTTAATATCAAACACGTTTCGTTGTCCTCTAGAAAATTTCTCAGCTTCTTCCTATAGCTCATATATATTCTTCCAGTATACTCTCTGCATCTGAACTACTGAAATTGATATGCTGCCATAAGATCTGAATCATTGTGTAATATATGTTTAAACCTCATTTTGCTATATGTGTATGTAGCCTGAGTGAAATAAAGAATTTGACTCACCGAAAACGTTTCAGATATTGAGGGGCAACGGAATGTTTTCGAGTTGTTGTGTTTCCGGTCGTCACGCATTTTATAGCTTTTAAAATAATAAGGGGGAGGTGGGGTGGGGGTTTGGGCAACATTTTTTTATTCAACTAGTTACATAAAGGCAACTGAGATATAGGCCCAGTAGATCTACAAGTGTTTTATTCAGTTAGCGGTGCAAAGGGTGCGATTTGGATAAGAATACCAATGATAGTCATTGGACCAATAACTGGGCCAGTATGAAATCACTTAAGTATATCATGTACTATATCAAGCACTGCTTTGAACGTGTTGGCTGGCGTGCCACGTTGACAGTCATGCTGAGAACTGACACACCTACGATGCGATAATTATATCAATCGATATGTGTACAGTATATCCTTCTGCCTTTCTTTCTATTCTTAGATACTCCACAACACAAAGCTTGAGGATACATCAAAATACTAGTATGTGTTTCTTACCTTCATTTACCTACTTTTCAAGACATGCAAATTCGAACATAAGTGCAAACAATTGCATCCATGCAGATTTTATATATGCAAATAATTTAATAGTGTTTACTCACGTGCTCGTTGCTCGTCATACCACCGTCTATCCCCTTCTCCAGGCGTCTGCAGCCTTACTCACATTATTGATCCCATACCATACAGTCAGAGCATACCATACAGTCAGTTAAATGGTAAACAGTTCATTAGCTCAAGAGGTTCCGAACATCGGTACTAGGTTGGGTACAGATGTACCAGATTTGACTATGTCGCTGTGCCTCTGGGTTGGGTTGAAGGATAGAGGGGGTAGGTGTGCGTATGAAAGTGGTGCGCCTGGGCATGAAACTCTTGAACTGATCTAAACTTTCGGTGATATCTGTGAAGTGGTTGTCTGAAGCTGATATCGAGTGTAGTTACTTGATGTTGGTCTTAGACGATTGACGTCTCATACCGCTGTTTGTATTAACGACTGTCAGTTCAAAACAATATGCGATGGAAAATTGAAGCTGATCATCCATTTTTTTAGTTAAAACAAAAACCTGTTTGTCAGAGCGTCTTTAGAGTGAATTTAATGGGGGTTCCGTTTTACTATTTTTCATTTTTTATATCAAGAACTCATGTTTATGCCCCCGCCATTCGAAGAATGGTGAAGGGGCACATAGTGTCACCCCTGTCCGTCCGTGCGTCCGTCCGTGCGTCCATCCGTCCGTGCAAAAACGATGTCCGCACTCTAATTTAGCTAATTTTTTATCGGATCTTTTCGAAACTTGGTCAAATAGTATATGGGCACAATGTCTCGGCCAAGTTCAATAATCAGTCCCATCGCCCTAGTACTTCCAGAGTTATGGCCCTTGGAATAGTAAAAGCGAAATTAATGGTGTCCGCACTCTAACTTGGGTAATTGTTATCCAATCTTCTCCAAATGTCAAATTGTATATGGGCACTATGTCTCGGCCAAGTTTGATGCTCGACCCCACCGCCCTGTACTTCCAGCGTTACTGCCCTTGGACTAGTAAACATCGCGAAATTAATGGTGTCCGCGCTCTAACTTGGGTAATTGTTATCCAATTTTCTTCAAACTTGGTCAAATTGTATATGGGCACAATGTCTCGCTCAAGTTCGATTGTCGGCCCGGTCGGCCCGATCGCCCCAGTACTTCCAGAGTTATGCCCCTTGGAATGGTAAAAGTTCGCGAAATAAATTGTGTCCGCACTCTAACTTCGATAATTGTTATCCAATCTTCTCCAAACTTGGTCAACTTGTATAAGGGCACAATGTCTCGCCCAAGTCCGATTTCTGGCCCGATCGCCAGAGTTATGCCCCTTGGAATGGTAAACATTCACGAAATAAATGTTATAGCGGGGGCATCCGTGTCCCATGAACACATTTCTTGATACAAATTATTTATTTCTTGACATTAATAATTATTTTGTTAATATCAAGAAATCAAGAAATGAATTCTTCATGTGAAAAGATGTGCTGAAATCGAAATATCGAAGTATCTATTTATTGATTGACGGACGGACGGACGGACGACCGACACAGATAAAGGGGAAGGATACATAGGAATGCTGGAAGCAAGATTTGAAATACACTGTAACTGTATAATTTATTTCTATGTATAATCTTTATCTTTTTTTTTCCTTCCAAAACTCGAAACTTTCCAAAGTTTTTCTGACGGGCAGTTTATAGTTACTGGCAGTTTTGCGTTTTATGTTTTAAGTGCTATATAATTATATGCCTATAGATGCATGTCGTACGGTGTTCTTCAGAGCGTAACTATTAAAAGTCTACAGACCGCCCCCCCCCCCCCCCCCCACCCCCATTTTAAAGAATAAGATGATGACATCCATGACACCATGAGGTAGGACAGTCCCCACTCTGACGTTGTTGTAACATTGAAAAGTATTATAAATATAGAGGTTCTTAAACGAGTTCCCATTTCATATAAGATTTATGAAACGATTTATGAATTATTTTAATTTTAACGAGCCTTATATGGAATGGGAACGAGTTTAAGATTCTTTTTATCACAAAACATTGCAATCAAATTAGTAAAAATTAATTCAGATGGACATACAACCGCCACGACGTCAGACACACTTTAGCGCCAAAACGTCATAATATATGGTAACGTCGCGTCTCACACATAACGGTGCGTATAAAAAGAGTTCGTGCTTTACCTCTTTACAAAATAGCAGTTTACGCCAACTTTTTAACAAACCAACAACAATGTTTTGTATAACGTGCATTATTTTTATAAGCTG
This sequence comes from Cyrtodaria siliqua, assembly GCA_037043455.1. Lineage (NCBI taxonomy): Eukaryota > Metazoa > Mollusca > Bivalvia > Adapedonta > Hiatellidae > Cyrtodaria > Cyrtodaria siliqua. Next base: position 83,175 of record JAWPHD010008155.1, read on the forward strand.
TCACAAATAATAAGTTTATGACTCAGATCTGGGTGAATTTGTAATAAATAAAATAGTTTCAGTTAATAAACTTGTGTAGTGTTACAGGTTTAACTCAACCAGTCAAAATCGTTCCAGGTTGTATTACACGTGTGTCATATACAATAGAATATTAAATGGGTGTTCAACACTGCTAACAAGGGACGTTATGTGATAAAAATGTTTATGTAGTGTATGAATCTGATGTTTTAAATATAGTATAAATATATCTTATACCATATCATCATTTAGTGTTTGCCCTACTTTTCCCTCCAATCAGACGGTGAGGAATTTTAAAAAATTGGCGAACTTATTCATGTAAATTTCTAACGATCACCAATTTTAACCATTTAATCATTGAGTACTCGCTTACTAAATGGCACGCGCTTGTTTGGACACAAGTAGAAGCGCGAACGTGTTAAGAGGCGTGGTTTCGTAGAAGCGCGGGGAAAAAGTAGGGCAAACACTAAGTCAGTTAGAGGCTAAGAAGTGAAATTTTAACAATTAAGAAACCCCGGTCAGTCGCTGCGCTCCTTCCCTTAAGGTTTCTTAATTGTTAAAATTTCACTTCATAGCCTCTAACTAAAACGTAGGTGTATACAATTTTGTTGTGAAATATTTATATTTTTAAAATGTATCTACTGAAATGGACAAGAAGACATATGAACGGTCAATTGGTGCAATATATAACTGTCAAATCGTACAAGTTATCAAGTGCATTATTCACGTTTGGACCAGCCACCACTTGCAATTCGATAGATTATATAACCAAACAGATGTCAGGACGAGATCTACCTTACTTTAACATGGGCAGATATACAATACATTATCGGCAGTCACCTAGTGCACTTTTCAGCAGAATATTTGCTAATTAAGTATTAGTTAGAGGCTATGAAGTGAAATTTTAACAATTAAGAAACCCTAAGGGAAGGAGCGCAGCGACTGACCGGGGTTTCTTAATTGTTAAAATTTCACTTCTTAGCCTCTAACTGACTTAGTGTTTGACCTACTTTTTCACCGCGCTTCTACGAAACCACGCGCGCTTCTACAAAATCCGCCTCCTTGTGTCCAAACAAGCGCGTGCCATTTAGTAAGCGATGATTAAATGGTTAAAACTGGTGATCGTTAGTAATTTACATGAATAAGTTCGCAATTTTTTTAAATACCTCACCGTCTGATTGGAGGAAAAAGTAGGGCAAACACTAAATAATAGATCTATACTGATTTTAATTGATAAGTAATGTATCAATACAATTTTGTATGATATATCATTTGTGTAAATACTTGTTACTGGTCCTACCCATCATTGAACAATAAGTCTTAGTCGCTACTTAATTTACCGATGTAAACAATAATACCGTCTGCTGCGAGTTATATTTTGGGGAGGACTGGCCACTATCTTCTAATTTTGACAGGTTTCTGTTTTCGTACCCGTGACAGATCCATAATTAGACCAGTTAACCGATAAAATGTATTAAATAGTTTGTCGCTACCTCGTGAGTAGCTCGTGGCTAATTAACATAATGCCTATTTATAAATCGAAAAAAAAGTACTTCAAAAGTCATGAAAGAGAAAGCGTTAGGCTTAGACGGTAAAATGATGGTAAATAAAAGCATTAAGTTTTACTTATTAAACTTTGAACTCCTGTGTTTGTATAAACAAATAATTTGTTACAAAATGATTTATAAACAATTTATTGAAACACAAAGTAATCCGTTGGCGGTTATGCGTATGCGTATGTAGACAAAAGCCATATGTTGCTCGGTAATGCGTCTTAATATAGAGGCCTATTGTCAGTTGTGTATGTATAGAATGGCAATATGCATGGAATGAAACACACCTTTTTTACAATTGACAGAAAATGTAGTTATTTTATAAAATGTTTTTGGTTTAAAGTTAATAGATTTCTACTTTAGTTTGAATTACACATTTATGTTATACATACAATGCAGTTTGGTATACATTACGTAAGTTGTAGTTATTGTGTAATTTGGCAAATCAAAAAAAGTTGTTCCATTTCATGCCTAACAGTCTATACTTGACGATAGATGCACATTGTTGCTGACCTTTTAGCTAAAAATATATTTCTGGGAATCTGGTCCTCGGTAAATAATTATTAGGATGATAATAAAAGGTATAAGATCGGCTTTGAAATTGATGCAAAATGAATTAAAAGTTTTTAGCTCGACTGATCAGAGATCAGCAGAGCTTATGCCGTGGTGCGGCGTCCGTCGTCCGTCTGTCCTTAAACTTTTATTTGTAGCGACTACTCCTCTTTACTTTACAGAAATGTTGCCCATAAAGTCTAGTAGATCCTAGCAAAAATTCATGTTGATGTGAAATCCAAGATGGCCGCCAAAGCTAAAAATATTTTTTTAAAATACAAGATGGTAGCGACTACTTCTTGAAAACTATAAGTGATATTGATATGGGACTTTTTCTAAAATGATCAGAATGACATGATGTTGGTCCTTGTCAAAAATCGTTTTGATTCGACGGTAAACATGGCTGCCAGTGGCCATCTTTGTTTACATAGAGTTATATAGTAAAAACTTGTAGCGACTACTTCTCTGAAACTACTAGGTGGATTTTCATGAAACTTTACGGGAATGTTGCTCTTGATGTCTAATTGATCCTAAAAAAAATTCAGGCTAGCCGGAAATTCATGATGGCCGCAACAGCTAAAAATAGATTTAAAATAAATAAATTTGTAGCGACTACTTTTTGAAAACTGTAAGTGATATTGATATGGGACTTTTTCTAAAATGATCAGCATGACATGATGTTGATCCTTGTCGAAAACTATTTTGATTCAACATTAAACATGGGCACCAGTTGCCATCTTTTTTTAAATAGAGTGTGTATAGTAAAAATTTGTAGCGACTACTCCTCTGAAACTACTTGACGGATTATCATGAAACTTCACAGGAATGTTGCTCTTGATGTCTAGTTGATCCTATCACAATTTCAGGTCGACCGGAAATTCAAGATGGCCACCACGGCTAAACATAGATTTTTAAAAACAAGTTTGTAACGACTACTTCTTGAAAACTGTAAGTGATATTGATATGGGACTTTTTCTGAAATGATCAGCATGACAAGATGTTGATCCTTGGCAAAACTTATTTTGATTCGACTTTAAACATGGCTGCCAGTGGCCATCTTTGTTTACCTAGATTTGTACAGTAAAACTTCAACTTGTAGCGACCACTTCTCTGAAACTACTTGACATATTTTTATGAAACTTCACAGGAATGCTGATCTAGCTATCAAAATCTATCAGTAGAGCTTCAAGGTCATTGACCTCTTGTTTAAACTTGATAAAAACGCACCCAGTACTATTATTGATAGAGGATTGTATTAAATGAATGTGATTATCATTTATTTAGAATTCATTTGCATCTATTAAGCGATTTCGGATCAGATCAACTGTAGGTTGCATCGTGCATTTTACGGAAGATTCGGTAAATTTAGTATCGACTAAGACTTATTGTTCAATGATGGGTAGGACCAGAAACAAGTATTTGCACAAATAATTCATCATAAACAATTGTCTTATCACTTAAAATCAGTATAGATCTATTATATAGTGTATATGTCTCCGAAACCGCCTCTTACTCTCCGAATCCGCCTCTTACTCTCCGACACCGCCTCTTCATAAAAAATGACCATAATTCTTTTCAATTTATGTTCGATTGAATTGTTTTCATTGAACGATGAAAGATAGGTGATTTTAAAGTCATAGAACTCATTCGTGGGCAGATTTCTCATAAAACAGCAGAAAAACGGAGTAAAAACCATGTCCAGTTGAGAAAATTACACTCGTCGATTGACTTATGACAATTCTACAGACTACATTTTTCAATATATTTCGAAACCAACGCATGAAACGGGAAGGGAAAACATTCCTACATCGTACCACATTCCCCGATGATTTTTGAAAAAGATCGAGTTAGGGCCGAAAAAAAGAAAATATTAATTAAATTCACACTTACCGTTGCTGCTTCAATTTACTCTCCGCAACCGGATCGGAATCGTCTCCGAAACGTCGTATTATCACCTCTTTTTGGAGGCGGTTGCGGAGTCTAGAAGGCGTGAAATATTCCGTGACAACAGGGCTTTATATGTTTAATTATCAGCCCAGGTGACAACAAGTATGTATGAGGCGCCGTATTGCTTTTTAATACAATTCGGTGATATCGCCTATTTGAATGAGTGATATCATTCATTCGAATAGGTGATATCACTGGTTCAAATTTATATGAGTGATATCATCTATTCGATATCACTAATTCAAAACGAAAGGGTGATATCACCTATTGAATGGGTGTTATCACCTATTTGAATGATATAAATGAAGTATTTAGAATAATTAAATCGACCACCATCAATAGTCCAAACAAAAGTCGTACACAGTATACACACAAGCATATATATGTATTTTGGGTGTTCTGGCCCAAAGCTCTCGCTCTGCTCGAGTTTGAGCCAGAAACACCCAAAATACATATATATAAGTAAATCACCATGAAATGGTGATTTTACTTGATTTATTAAAACTTTTTTAAAATAGGGGTAGTGAAGATTGCAAGTTTTTTTTTTTTATAAGTTATCAAAATTACAACATATATTTTTGTAATAAAATATGGTTAAACATCAATACGTCTAAATTTTAAGCACTCAGCATTATAATCTTTAAATTTCCAATAACGTGTCATTATTCTGATTGAAACTCCACCACAATCAGCACACATTTTATTTTTTGCTCTTGTGCCTTTTTTACATATTGAGCACGGCAACACATGACTTGTTTTTAATCTATACTTATGCAAACTGCAATAATTAGAATCTTTTGTAGTTTTATTTTTACACGGATCGTGTAATCCAATTTTAAGAAATTTGCAAACATTAATTTCCATTGTTTCTTTTTGATATATTTTTTTATATTAAATAAAAAAAAAATATAAGTATATCAAAAAGAAATAATGAAGACTGAAGAGATTATAGAAAATTTAATACGCCTGTTTGATACAGGTGTAATAGATAAGCAAACACTATCTAACGGTATAAATGCATTGAAAGAAGTTCCAAATGAAACTCCAAAAGAGGTTAAATCTCAAACATTAGAAAATTTACTCAAGAGACGACGTGCTAAGAAACAACGTAAACGAGAAAAGCAGAAATATGATAAATTACAAGATGAGCAAAATCAGAAATATGCTAAATCACGAGACAATGTTATAAATGAATTGAAAGAGCTTAATGATAGAAAATCTAAAGAAGAATTAAAACTGGTTGACAAACCAATGTGTGGCTATTTTAAAGCATACGCAATATCTGCCGAGAAATACAAAGACCCTCAAAAACTATTTCGTGATAAAAAATCTATTATTACAAAACAAATAAGCAAAGAGCTGACAAAGATGAATGGATTAAAGTTTCAATTAGGTCTCACTGTAAATTTATTCAAAGATGATGGTGATACCAAAAAATACACCACAGCAGTATTACATAGTGAACAAAATGCAATTTTAACCTCTGAAAAAATAGATGAGTTTTACGATGAATCATCTGCAAATATACAAGAGAGCCTTGACAGATTTACAAACACAGCATCTGGATTGGAGATTGATCACTGTGTTACGTTTTACTTAAATTTTGCAAAGTATGAACCATTAAAAGGTTCTTCATATATTCCTCTACCTAAAGCAGTAGCTGATAAGAAAGCAATTATAAATGTGAAAAACAATGATGATAAATGTTTATTCCATGCAATAAATTCTGCTTTAAATCCAGCTGCAGATCATACATACAGATTATCAAAGTATCCTAGTATAGAGTTTTTGAAGAAAGATAACATTGACTTTCCCACTCCAATTTCTCAAATAACCAAAGTAGAAAAACAAAATAATCTTGCTATTAATGTTTATGGATATACCATAACAGGAAAAAATAAAAAGGTATCTGTTTTTCCATATAAAATATCAGAACAACCAAAAGATATTGAACGAATTAATTTGATCTTAATATCTGAAGACACTGAGGTTGAATCAGAGAACGAAGACGATCCAAATAATGAAGAAGGAATTATAGATGACAACTATAACCCTGATGATTATCCCAACGAACCAAAAACAATAACAACAAAATATCACTATTGCTGGATTAAAAATTTAAATAGATTACTTTACGATCAAAACAAACATCATGGTAAAACTTACTTCTGCGATCGTTGCCTTCACGGCTATTCTGGAAAAGTACTACTTACCAAACACAAAGAAGACTGTGATGGTATTAACAAAAATTCTTGCAGAATAGAAATGCCAAAAGAAGGTAAAAATACTGTAAAATTTAAAAATCATCAAAATCAGATGCCTGTGCCTTATGCAATATATGCTGATTTTGAGAGTATAATCAAACCAGAATCAATTAAATTTGGAAAGAAATCTGAAATCACAAGTGTGCACGAAGCTTGTGGATTTGGATATCAAGTTGTCAGATATGATGGTAAAACAGAAGAACCTGTTATTTACAGAGGTGAAGATACTGTTGAAAAGTTTTTAAATCACTTAGAATGTGAGAAGAGCAACATTAATAAAATATTTGCTCACCCAAAACCCTTAATTATGACACAACAAAATGAGGAAGATTATGAAAAAGCAACACACTGCTGGATATGCGAAAATGAAATAGGTAGGAAATGTGGTAAAAACTGTAAAGTAAGAGACCACTGTCATTTTACAGGAGAATATAGAGGTGCAGCACATAAAAACTGCAACCTAAAGCTGAAAAAAAAACCAAATAAAACAATCATCCCTGTTATATTTCATAACCTCAAAGGATATGATAGTCATCTTATAATGCAAAAAATACATAAAATGACAGGTAATATTACATGCATTCCAAACAACGCTGAAAAGTATATTTCATTTAGTGCCGGACAACTTAGATTCTTGGATAGCTTTCAGTTTATGGGTTCGTCTCTGGAAAAATTGGTTAAAGCAACAGACAAATCTGATTTCAAAATTACCAAAAATCAGTTTGGAGAACAAACAGATTTACTTTTACGAAAAGGTGTTTATCCATACGAATATATGGACAGTATGGAAAGATTTAAGGAAACGCAATTACCGCCTATAGAAAAGTTTTACAGTAGTCTTTCAGATGAAAGTATAAGTTCCAAAGATTACGAATACGCTCAAAAAATATGGAAAGAGTTTAACTGTAAAACTCTTGGAGACTATCATGATTTATATCTAAAAACAGATGTAACTCTGTTAGCAGATGTGTTTCAAACTTTTAGAAAAACATGTATGAGTGCATACAAACTTGATGCTTTACATTACTATACAGCACCTGGATTATCTTGGGATGCTTTACTTAAACATTCAAAAATAGAATTGGAACTTTTGACAGACATTGACATGCACTTGTTTCTAGAAAAAGGAATGCATGGTGGAATTAGTAATGTATCAAAACGATATGCCAAAGCAAACAATCCACATGTAGTTGATTATAACCCTAACAAGGAAAACAACTTTTTAATGTATTATGATGCCTGTAACCTCTATGGTTGGGCAATGAGTCAACCACTTCCATATTCTGGCTTCAAGTGGGTGGAATCAGAAACCTTGCCAGAGCCAAAAGAAGGAAAAGGATATTTTGCAGAAGTTGATTTGGAATATCCTAAAGAACTTCATGAAGCTCACAATGACTATCCGCTTGCACCGGAAAGATTAGCAGTGAAAAAAGAATGGTTGTCTAAATACCAGACAGATCTGTTAGAAAATAATAGCATGATAAATACAGAACAACTAGTCCCTAATCTTATGGACAAAGAAAAATATGTGATACATCACAAAAACCTGCAACTGTATTTATCTTTAGGCATGAAACTAAAGAAAATACACAGAGTATTAGAATTTAATGAAAAATCATGGATGGCATCATACATAAACCTAAATACAGAACTTAGGAAAAAAGCTAAATCACAATTTGAAAAAGATTTTTACAAACTTATGAACAACTCTGTGTTTGGCAAGACAATAGAAAATTTACGCAAGCGGACAGATATAAAACTAGTCAGAACTGACGGCTCTGAAAATGAAAAAATAAGAAAAATAATAGCCAAACCCAACTTTAACAGGCGTATAAAATTTTCAGATGAATTATCAGCAGTACATGTAAACAAAACAAAATTAACATTAAACAAACCAATTTATGTTGGGATGTCAGTATTGGATTTATCAAAGTACCATATGTATGATTGGTATTATAATACTTTGAAAAAAAGGTACGGAGATAACTGTACTTTATTATACACAGATACTGACAGCTTGCTTGTAGACATCAGAACAGATGATGCATACAAAGACATGGCTGAAATGAAAGATGAGTATGACTTGAGTGATTATCCTCAAGATCACCCAATGCATGATGATACAAACAAAAAAGTATTGGGTAAAATGAAAGACGAATGTGCTGGTGTTGCTATAGCTGAGTATGTTGGATTAAGACCCAAGCTATATTCTATTTTGAGAGCGGATGAACAACTTATTAAAAAAGCAAAGGGTGTAAAAACTTATGTAGTCAAAAAACATATAAATTTTGAAAACTACAAGGATGCACTATACAACAAGAAAAAATATAACCATGAAATGAATATGATGCGATCAATAAAACATCAAATATATGGCATAACAGTAAACAAAGTTACACTATCACCATTTTACACTAAAAGATACATTCGAGAAGATGGAATTACAACTGATGCATATGGTTTCTATAAAAACTTATGAATTTGAGTATCAGCAGGAACAATAAGTAATTCTTCTTTGACAAATCCTCTTTGTGTCGCTGGTGCTTTCAAATAATAAACTCTTATACCTTGCGTCACCATATAACTTTTAATCTTGTGAATATCTACACTCCACATTGGATCAGTTGCTCTGCGTCTTCCACCTTCTTGTTCCCCGGGTTGATATAAATATCTTACACTTGCATTCATACAGATAGGATCATCTTTTAATATTTTTGTTTCAACAGGAGGAGGCTTTTTTGTCTCCGCATTTATGGCTTTAACAACTTCTGGTAATCTCTTTACCCATTCTCTATTACGTTTTTGGGAATCTATTTCCTTAGCATACTGATAGCCAAACAATCTTTCAGCTAATGTTCTGTTAAATCTTTCCACTAAAGCTTGGTCTCTGTGTATTTCTGTTCTGCCTCGTCTGATATTTACTTTATGTTTTGCCATCATCTGCGATACTGCACCCATAAATTCTCTGCCTGGATCCACTTGTAATAACTTTGGATATTTCAAATGTCGACTGTATATTTTCTCAAATGCTTTAGCAACTTCTTTACTATCCTTGGAAGTCAGTGGCTCTGCTTCTTTGTATCTACTTGCAATATCAACCACAGTCAACGCATATTTATATGTCTTGCGTCCACGACCAATCCCAAAAGTATCATGCGGTAAAAATAACAAAACAGCTTGATGCACTCCATTCTTAGTAGAAACATCAAACCTGGGTCTAACTATTTTCTTCGGCGCAGGTAAATAAATCTGCCACACAGCTTGTTTTTTTAAAAATTCTAAGGCCTTTTTTTCACTGACACCAGCCTCTTTTGCTAATTTTTTAACTGCTGTGTAACCTCTCCAAAATCCTTTTGGGTTGTAATAAATCTTTTCCATTTTTTTCTACTAAAGAATAAACTTTATATAACTATAAAGAAAAAATGGAAATCACAACTGCACAATTTGATGAACTGCTCGAAGAGCAATATCAAAATAGCACAAAGAAATGGACAGACTTGGAAATAGATAAAATATACAAAATTACAGATACGAAAATAGTAGATACTGAATATGGTCCATCCATGGTATTGACATTATTAGACAATGGTTAAGTATGGGCGCCTGATCATCTCAAAAATAAATTAGAGAAGAGTGCTAAACCACCATATTATATTCGACCACTTGGATTGAAACCATGTAAAAACAACAACAAAAATAGGTATCATGCATATGACTTAGTCTTTTCAAAGGTTATTTCAAAGTAAACATATTTAGTTATTTCAAAGAAGTCCAAAGTAATTATAGTTTTAAACTATTTTTTTTTTTTATGAAATCAATTTATACGCCACAAATCCAGTTGCAGCCATGCCCACCACAATAAACGTAATTTCTCTATTCTGTTGATCCGGAGATGGTGTATAAAAATCACTCAACTTGGGCTCCGATTCCAAAAGTAAATGTTTGCCAGTTATGTAATAATACTGTTTCATAGCCTGATCCACATCATCAAAAGTCTGCTCTGCATGATGTTCTTTTTGTAGTTGTTTATTAATAAAATCTAATCTCTCTGTTCTTTTTTTATTCCACTCCACTTGTGCTGCGTTTAATTGTTCCACTGCTTTGTCATGCCTTTGTCTTTCCTCATCTGAATGACTTCCCATTTTTGAAAAGAAATAATTTGAACCGCTAAACGCTAATGCATTTGTTAATGCGCCACCGATCATCATTGCTACTGCACTTGCCATTTTTTTTTATATATATATTTTTTAAAATTATTTCATAATATCTGCAGGAATAATACCTTGCTTAATCAGCATATCTTTTGTAGCCATTGCTAACATTATATCCACAGACAGCATCCCAACATCTACCATATTAAAATCCACTTTAGGGGCTGGTCTTTTTAGTAGTTTTCTGCCAATCTCAGAATATCCAATAGTTAAAAGTGTTTCCACTCCAGCATGATACATCATATTTACAATTTGTTTTCCGTCAATACTTGTTGCCATTTTTTTTATATGATTATTTTTTTTAAATAAATTATTAAAAATCAAACGGGTCTTTTGGTGCAACATGAACAGGTTGCACAGCTACAGGCTGCGTAGCAGATTTCTTGTTATAAATATACAAACCCAACCCAGCAATGCCTAATAAAACCAGACACGGTGGAATATAATTTTTGTATACATTTATTTTGATTTTTTCTGGTTCTTCTTCACCTATTGTTATTTTTGTTATTTGATTTGCAGCATTTTGATTTGTAACATCTTGATTTGCATCCTGAAGCAAACGCTTTGCCTTTTTTGCCGCTGCTCCTTTTTTCTACAGCTTCTACTCGTTTTAGATTTTTTACTTTTTGTTGTTCAACAGGTTGTGTAACAACAGGTATAATTTCACTCTCTTGGTTCTCCATTTATATTATCTGTATTTTTATTTTTATTAAAATCAATATGTCTAACAGTTGTCAGTATTGCTGTAAATGGTGCTAAGCACATTCCATACCTATAATACAACTCGCAACAAGCACTTGTCAAAGCATGATTAATAAATGGGTCTTCCTCCAAATCTTCTATCAGCTTTAGTGGATTGGTTACATTAAAATATTTTGATACTCCCATCACATACAAGTTAATAAAAGAATTACCTAAAGTCTTGGTCATACTTGCCCCAAGCCTTGCTTCATATCTGCAGTAAAGTTTGTTAATTTCATCTGGTGGCATGCCATCTATATTCGTGAGTTGTATGTCTTTACCCAAATATTGACGACTACCGCCGCCAGCCACTATAGCTGATAATCTTTCTTTTTTTGTTTCTTGTTGCTTTGATTCATCTGGTTCCGTCTGTTCCGATATATTTTGTAATAGTTCTTCCGCATTCATTTTTATATTATTAATCTTATTTTTTATCTTGAAATAAATATAAAATACAAAACAACTAGCTGCGATATTCATGCAACTAGTAATTGTTAGTATTGTTAATAGCATTGTTATTAACATTGTTATTTTTTCTATTAACATTATTAATTTGCTGCAAGCATTGCTATTAACATTGCTACTTTGCTATGAGCAATGCTATTAGCAATACTATATTCATGGTCAGTATTGCTATTAACATTGCTACTTTGCTGTTAGTATTACTATTAGCAACAGTTGTAAAAAAATATATTTTGTAATAATAAAAAAAAATATTATATAAGAAAAAATGGATTTGAAAATAACAGACGGTGAGAATAGTGATTATAACAAAAATAAAACAGCACTGGATGTTATGACAAGAGATGACGTAAAATGTTGTATATGTGTTTCAGAAAGTGATTTTTTACAAACGTACGAAAAAGGTGCACAGGAAACGCCTGTAATTTCTGTGACAAAGGATGGCGTAGAATATTTTATATGTGAGCCAAGAGGGTATGTTTTACAAGCCCCGGAAAACATGAGTAGTGATGTTGTACCGATATTGGTTAGTGCATTAAGTGTATGGTTTATATGGGACACTCTAGATTGTATTTTTAATTTTTTTTATTCAACCCAATAACCAACTATTTTCATTCCAGGGATGTAACTATTTATTCAGGGGAGGTAACCCTGATCTTTCAGGGGAGGTAATTTTAATTTTCAAGGGAAATAACTCTTCTTTTTTTTTCAAGGGAATTAACTCTTCTTTTTTTTCAAGGGAAGTAACTCTTTTTATTTTACTATGTCACATGACCGTTTATAAACGTCTATTTATACACCGTCTATTTATACACAGTATCATACACACAACCGTTTACGTTTTGTGACAATTTTTGTTTTAATTAATATTTAAAAGTACTTTTACAAACTATTAAAGCAAATGTCAACGCTATTAATACCAACTAATTTATCAGATTGTATTGCAGCACAATGCAAATTAGAATTACTAACTATGATAATTTAAATTTATGCAAATTTAAAACCCCTTTTTAAAGTCAAGCGGTCGGTGATATAGTATATATAGGAGATCGAGTTATATTATCTATCGGTTATATGTTGGTAAGTGTTGGTTACCTGGTGAAAATGACAGTTATTTGCTAACTTGTTGTAGTCTCACAATTGTGGCGCTTAGCAGTAGGAACGCCAGTCCTATGGCGTAGGGATATTTATCAAACAAGGTCACGTGATAAAATCGATAACAAAATGACATTATTGGGAAAATTTTCACTGGTCAGATTTATACACCTCTTATTTATAAACTGTGATTATAACAAAACACAATCACAGATCGTTGTTCAAGTAATAATATTCACAAACTACATTGGTCGAACAAAATTGGCGTACACTTCGTGTAATTCCCATTAATAGTTAAAGGTATTTTTCAAAGGGATGAATTTAGGTTGTTTTAAGGTTTAAATTGCCAAAAATGCGCTTTTAAATCAAAATCGATTTATTTTGTCATTTTAGAAGCGAGAATAAAAACAAATGCATGTACGCATAGATAAATCTTTCCTCTGTCCATATGCAAATTTTTAATGAAATCAGAGACAAGTACTTTTTTTTCCCCAAAATTAACTAACATGACCCACGGACGCAAAGACGGCATAATGCATATACATTTACAGACGCGACCGGGTACACAAGAAATGAAATAATTCCATTATTTCAATACATATATTTCAAATGTATGTATCCATGCATTCCAGATTAAATTTCTGATCTATACATCCTTTTGGTTTATGCCGGAGTGCTCAGAATAGGTTTTAACAAACCAAATTGTATCGGTACGTCGGGAAAGGAAATGAGGATAGTGGAAATATATTTTGCAGTGCTAATTTTCTGAATCCGAAAAAAATGCAAAAAAAAAAAGTTTTAACAACGAGAATGATTTTTTTTTCTTGAAAGCGTTCATTGACATGTCTACTATTAAAACCCAAAATTTAAAGTCAATCAGAAAAAAGTACTTTTTTTTCCCCAAAATTAACAAAGTACACCGTGTTCGCTAAAATATGAACAATCGCCTTTCGAAGGTAATGTACACGCGGGATATAAAACCATGAAATTTTGAAATCCTTTTTAAGAGATATATTGATTTCAAAATTGTTCTGTATTTAATAAATTATTAGAGTAGAATGTTCACCATTTTTCTCAAGGACACCATTACGGTAGTATCCCTGCAACCCCGCCCCTCATTCCACCCCCACCACCCTCCATACCGTATTGATTAAGTTGTATATAGCTGCGAATGCGCAGTTTTAATCAAATTCGATTTATTTCATCATTTTAGAAGCGAGAGAAAAAAACAAAAGCATGAACGCGTAAATACATCAGTCCTCTGTAGATATGTAAAATATAAAAATATTCGGAGGCAAGTACTTTCTTCCCCCGAAAATTAACGAAGTACACCGTAATCTTTTAAATACGCCGAATCGACGTTCCAAATCGATGTTCGCACGGAATACAATTGTGGAATTATGAATTCATTTATAAAGATAAATCGATTTCAGCATTGTTCAGTAGTTGTTATATTATTGATGTAGTATGTTCACAGTATTTATGAGAGCAACATTACGGTAGTATCCCTCCAACCCCGTGGGCTTCCCCCCTCCAACCCGTACACACAATACGTTGTGTATTGCTGAGAATGCGCCTTTTATTCAAATCGATTTATTTCGTCATTTTAGAAGCGAGCATTATAATAAAATCATATAGATACATCTCTCCTCTGTATATATGTAGAATTTCAATAAACGGAGACAAGTACTAATTAAGTAACAGGACCGTCCGACCCAAAGACGGCAACATTCATATTCATTAAGGAAAGACGACCGGCTACAGAAACAATTAAATAATTTCGTTATGTAAACACATATATTTAAAATGTATGTGTTCATGTATTTTACACTAACTTTTTTATCTATACATGCTTTGGGTTTATGTCAAGAGCGGCCAATTTATTTTAACAAACAATGTTGCAACGGTATATCGGAAAATGAAATCATGATGGCGGCAGCATACGTTGCAGAGTTAATTTTCCAAATCAGAAAAAGCGATAAACTAATATAAGTTTAACAGACAGAAAGAAGTATATTCTATTTACTGTTCTTTTAAAACTGAGGGGGCGACTCGAGTTTTAAAGAAAGCAAGATTGGCATGTGTCCCTTTAACCAAGTAAATAAATGACTGACGAGTAACATACATGCTACTGTCAGTAACAAACATGATTATGTGTAGACTCGAAGATTTCATAACATAAACGTGGACATGACATTGTGTCAATGGAGCACTTGCCAGATGTGTGGTGTTGTGAAACACTGTCCGCGTGAATCCAAAAAGTGCGGGTCGTTTATATTTATAGGGCATATATAGTTATATATATATATATTTATATATATTATTCTTTTATATTTATATGGTCCCAGAACGCAGTCATACTCACTACTATATTGAAAGTAAATACTGAATATACATGTGCGGTGCGTTACGATTTGTAGTATTTGAAAACAGACATATTAAACATTTCCCTGAACATATATACTATATTCATAGAATTATTATTTCCTGGAAAAAAAATACATGTTTGTTTTCAGCAGTTGAAATCTACTATATTCTGCGAATATTACTACTTTGAAAATTTGAATACGTCTTTTTTCATGTTTTCATCAAATAGCATGTTTTGTCTGTTTTAATATATCTATTTTTTAATTTATGATTTAAAAAAAAAAATGGATGAATAGAATATGTCTTACACACTGTTGAATCCTGTAATTTAACAACAAGTGGTTTGGTTCACAGGCGACAGTATCGGTGAACAAAACCACTTGTTTTACCGGATTCAATATCGTGCAAGAAAATATTCATATATTATACCATTAATATTATAACATGTGTGTTGTAACATATGCTTATCCTTGGATAGTGGATGTCTGCAGGGAACTTGACCTTTTACCTAAAAATCAAACGATCATCCTCTTTCCACTGTCCACCAATGAAGTTTCATGAAATTTGCTTTAGGTAAGAGGAAAAACTGTGTGGGCAATACTTTTCATTTTCCGGTCATGGTAACGGACCTTTCAACTACTGACTTAAAAATAAACAGGGATTATCATTTCACCAAAGGCATTCAAAGTATGAAGTTTTATCAAATTAGCTTCAGAGAAAGTAATAAAGAGTTTGTACAAAGTTTCGTCAAAATCCAACAAGTAGCGCAGACAAGATTTGTGACGGACGAACGGAAAGGCCAAATATAATCTGTCTCACCTACCACATTGTGGAGGAAGACATAAATATAAAGACAATATTTTAGTTCATATGTATACTTTATTAAGCAAATAATTGAGCGAACATAAACTTCAGCATTGACTCTGGCCAGTGGTGTACATGGAGTCTTCTTCCACATGACGTGCAGACTGAAAGAAAAGAAAGACATAGAATAAAAAGTTAATATAAGTCGAGCAGAGTATTCAATTTGAATCAGGTGTTGCGAGGGGAGCTAGGGCATGTTTAGGTGAATGGGACAGTTTAAAATTTAATTATTGTTTAACGCTTTATCAACACGTTGTTTAGGTTATTTCGAGCCGCCCCAAAGAGAGGAGGAAAGTTACATAGGCATCCAGGAACCCTGCCCTACGCTTACTACCGATTAGATACCTATGGTTCTTTAACGTGCTTGGAGGACAGACTCCGATACACAGGACCACCCGGTTAACGTTCCCATCAGACGAACGAGGCTAGCAGGACACATCGAAGTAACCCATTGGCGCCAGTAAGAATTGAATCCGTGTTCACTGGATTCAAAGCCGATATGCTATAAACGTCCCTTGACCAAAACTGAGTAAATGGCACATCAAGTAAAGGGTCAATACATATTATATTGTGTATCATACTAGTATATGATTGAACTGACATGATTATAGAACTATTTTAATGTATTTTTCAACCCAACAGTACAGCAAGAATCTATTATAAGGAAAGTTAAATCTGACAGAGGGTGCAATGCTCTATAAGCCATTTTTACAAGAATAAAATACTTGCCAAAAATCTAAAATTGTTAAATTTTACACGTTTTGTTCATATGATATTTTACTTTAATGACTTAGTAAGGTCATTTTACATGGGGAGAAAACATTAATATACAACTATTTATTTTCTTTCTCAAAATCTGGTGATGCCGCTAGTTTTAGAAATAAAACATGATTAAATAGGGCAGTTGAGAAGACACTTTTGTAGATGTGTGGTCTGTTCTGATGTGAAAATGTGTAAAACAGACACAATATTGGAAATTTGCTCTGTGTCCCTTTAATAAATTGGAGACCCATCACATAGACCAATGAGTTGATGTTAAAGGGACACACGGCAATCTTGAAGTATTTATCAAGCTTTAACATTAGCATCTTCATTTGTTAACCTGGTAACATTTTAAATTTAAACCTGCTTGCATTAAAAGTTAAAGAACTACACAAGTGCAAACAATTTTTAAAAAGGCTCTTACCTCCATATGATCCAATGGCATTTAATACGGCTTGACATTCTGAAGTCGTCAGTATCAATTCACTTAGAGCTGCTCAAGGGCACGATTCACATTTGAGGCCTACCGGAAAACAACATCAATCCAATGTCAATGATCAAACAGACATATTTTATCCTTTGTTATACATAATGTAACATATTTAAAAAAGAAAAGATAAAAGAAAAACTAAATTGAATAAAGCATGAATACTACTTGTGCTCAATAACACGGTTAATGTAATAAAAACATCTCTCATCATGCATTATACATGTAAAATATAATGTAGCCCAACTGGAGATCCATTAAAAACATTGTTCCACTTTCACAGCATATTTCAAGCCCATGGAATAGTCACTTCTTTTGAGACACACTGGAGGCAAGCGTAGTAGCTTCACCTCCTTAAAGGCTTTTATTGAAATGTACTTTCACGAAATTGCGTTGTTTTTTTTCGCAACAGAAAGTATGTAGTAAATGTAAATAAATGTCAATTCAAAAACACTTCCTTGCCTCAAAACTTTACTGTACATGAATATGAATCTGACCGATTTCAGTCAAATGTCTATGGCAGATTACATTGTTTCAATGGTAGTTGTATCGGGTTATGTATTCACGAATGTGCGAGGAACATGGGGATAACATAACGATATAGAGACAACGCTAACAATTTACATTCATGCATCTGAGGGGTGGGGGTCGGAGTGGAGGGGGTTTCTAGTTGTCTTACCCCCTCCTTGTTTTCGGTATACAAGCTCCATCTACCCCCACACCCCCATCTACCGTACTTGGGTGGTGCGGGGTGCGGAGGACATTGATAGCATTTCTACTAGCAATTGTTTTATTCCACGAAACGTTCTACAGTTTACAGTACATCCAGTTACTGGAAAGATCGGAGTACACGAAAAACACTTATAGTAATTATGAACTTTCTATTATACAGTATACACCACTTTTTTAGGCACTGTATTTGGCCAATGTCTAAATATGCACGATCTAAAAGTGGTGTGTACTTTTTATTAACAAACACATTTTAATGACAAAACAAATACCTTGATCATAGACCTCCAGCAGCAGACAGTAATCCCAAATCCAACTTGCAACAACATGTCAATTTCACGTGTCAAATTATGTCACGGTGACCTGTCAGTCACCAACACTGCATCGTGTTGACACATAATGGGATGTTATTTCGTCCGGTAAGGTATTAGTTTTTACATAATCTACGGTATGAAACACTGTACGCGTGTTGTTAGACCCCATAGGTACCCGTAGTGCTCGCCGACGTAGCGCGCCCAATTTCGGGTGAAAAAAAATGGCGTCTGTTTTAACTGAAAATTCGTAAAATAGTCCGTAAAATACAAAGAAATAGTCCATGTTCGCGGAGTTAAAATGCGAACAGAACTGATACGTTATAGGTCCGTGGCGTTCCTACTGTAGTAGATGGTATCTGTGTAGTTCCGTTACTAGCAAACTAATATTGGGGTGCAGCTGCTAAAGAATTCTTCCCTGATATGTGTTTGCTGGTAACAGACCTTGCCAAACTTTAGGTGTATCTCTGCGTTTCGTTTCGGTAGAGATATGTCAAATAGAGTTCTGGTGATGTCTATGGAATGAGCCAGCCCATTGAAAAGTTAAACGGATTGTGGGATGAGCGCAAGGGCAGATTGCCTAATTGAAACCAGGTGATCACATTAACGGCTGTGCACAGCTGCTTAAAAAGAATTCGTACAGCCGTTAATGTAAAATACATGCGCATAACATGTGGCTTTTGCAAAAATTGCAATTATAAAATAAATTATTCAAACCAATAACCAGTTGGTTGGTCAGTCCTCAATATCAACTTGGAATATTTAGTCTTTGCTAAAGCTTTTCTTATTCTGGTTCTCTCTTCCAGCGTTGGAATAACATCATTCTCTCTCAAACAATTTTCATAACTATCTCTGTCCTTGGTGTAAAATATACACAACCATTTTGCTTTATCTCTCAAATCTTTCAATACAGAATTATATCTCTGTGAAATAACCCACACTGATTGTTTGGCGTGGCGACCAGAGAATGCCAACTCTGATAACATATCTTTTTTCTTTGTTAATTCTTTTGTGGCTGAGCAATCGTCAATGATGTATAATGTTGGCTGGCCAGCATATTGTTTGAAAAAGAAACGCAACAGTTCTTGTAACATTTCTTTACCGTTGCTCACGGGGTTGACGATTATTATTTTTTTATCTCTCGGGTTTTTTACATCTCCTATCCAGGATCTATTTTTATAAGCCTCGTTCCACTCTATGGTTGGACACAATATAATTATATGTTTAAAAACTCCAACATACTCTTGTTCAAGTATGTCAAGAACAAACTCTGTTTTACCACAGCCTGTCTGACCACAAATAATGGCACTGTGTGAATATTTAGGATATTTTTGTTGCAAACTAGTATCCTGCTTCTTTGAATCTTCCATCTTCAAAATTGATTTGCGCATCTTGTATTATATATATATAAATATTTAAAGTTTGATCTGCATCTGCTTTTTTATTTATTAGTATCGTTATACCTTCACTGCCGTTTTCTATTCTTCTTCCACTGCCGTGTAATAAATTGTCCTCACATGGTCAAGCCACAAAGCATATGATTCTGTCAAATAAGTCTCAAGAGAAACACTGGTAAAGTTTAAGTCCCTCGCTGCTATTTCTGTCTCTTTGTTTCTTTTTGATGTTAAGGCAAAATATTTGTTAATTTCATCCCAATGTTGATATGCCTTCATGCCCTGACTATACCACTGATTTGGTACTCCCTCTATTGTCATGTCAACCTTTTCAATCTTTGGGTTGTAATAGGTTTCTGCGCTTGTTCTTTCTGGGTCTTCAAACAGCATTAAAATACCTTTCATGCTCCGTGCTGGTACATTAATGTTGATGTTCAAAAGAGTATCAGATTTGTTTGCTATTATTTTTCTATGTCGCAAGATACGATCATACATAAATGACATCTTACCATTGATTTGCTGTCTTATTTGTCTGGATAATTCAACATCACTAACCATATCAAATTCCAAGCAGATATTTTTTATTACATAAGATGCATCAGCATCACTGCTTTTGATAACTTTGTTATAATCGTTAAACGTTAATTCATATTCTAACCTATCACCAAGCCCCGCTTGATAAAATGGCATATGACTTTCTAACATTTCAAAGTCCAGTGGAATACAAAATCTATTTCCATAAGCTGCTGCTATAGCTTCATCTCCGGTGTCTGAGGAAGCATCTCCCGCACTAATTCTATGTTTTAGCATGTTTGCTTTACCAATACCTTGGTAAGCTATGTTTTGTCGTTCAGTAGGGCTTTTCCATAAATCTACATAACAATGATATATATCACTGTCATCTATTGACATGACTTCATTGCCACTTATTCTTATTGTCATTTTTTTCACAATTGTTCTACCCAGATTTTGAAATAGTGTAGCGTTGGCGTCTGTTCTGCTTTTAAGTTCTATTTCAAAGGCAAGACGAGCAGTACATGGAACTATCACATCATTAGTACTTAGATTTGGAAATCTCACAAGCAGTTGCTGGTTTTGGTCTATTGTTGATGGATTATTAGTTATTACTACACTTGTGCGGATGCCTTTGGCACCATGAGGTTCTCTTAGTTTTCTATGAGGGCTGAGTTTGTTTCCGTAAGCCGACATTGTTTTTATTTTTTAAATATATTTTTTAAAATTAAATAAAATAAACAATGGCTGAAGGAGGATTTGATTTTGACAATCCTGCGTTCGATCCAGATGATTATGATGAATACTTTGATGATGATTTACCAATGGTGCCTAATGAGCCGGTTCAAAGAAGTCTTCTTAATCAAAGCGATCATATTGCTGAACTTAGGGTAGAGCTGGCAGAATCCACACTTGAAATATACAAGATTTTTTTTGTAAAATCCTTTTATAATGAAATAGAAAAACGATATAAGATGGCACCGGACAAAATGGATTATGACCAGTTTGCGGTCACAGGTGATGGTAAAACATTATACTGGATTGTTGGTGATGAGGGAATAAGAATAACTGCCAAGCAAGGTAATGCAACATTTCTTTCCCTTGGTTCTTTAGCAAATGAATATAACAGAATTATTGGCTCTGGGGGAACAAGGGCGATAAGACAATTTTTAAATTTGCCGGAGTATAACAGTAAAACAAAAGTATCACAAAAATTTAGACAAGTATTGGAAAGCACAATAAACGATTTACAAAATAATGTGGATGTTATTCCATTACAAGATTTATCAAGTGTTGCAAATGACACAGCACAGTCAATAGAAAGTGCTCTCCATGACTGGGAGGTGATTGAGCGTCCTGATGTTTCAACACAAACAAATATAGACAGGCGTGAAATGGATGGAATAGTAAAAGCGATGACAACTGTCAATGAAGAACTTACCAATAACGTAGCAAAACTCACACAACTTGATAAAGACATAACAAGAGAAAAACAAAAGTTAGAACAAGCTAAGACTGATAATGATGAATTCCAGATAAAAAGAATTAGCGATCGCATCAAAGACCTTGAAGTTGAAAGAGGTGCAAGAATGGATGTCATCAATGGAAACAGAGAAGCTTTTCGTAACCAAGTAAGCAGGATAAAAGAAACAATAAACAAAATGTTAAACGATGATACAACACTTGGTGAGAGGATCAAAACCTTGTTTAAGGAGCAAGGTATTACTATTGTAAGTATTTTAACTGCATTTGGTATGATTCTTGGGGTGATAATTAATTCTATTATTCCCACATCAAGTGCTGCTCCAACTCCAACTCCAACTCCAACCCCAAAGCCTGATCCATCAAGTGTAAACGATTGGATAAAAAAACAACTATTTAATCTTGGTAAACTTCTTGCCAACCTAGCTGGTAAAGCTGCTGCAGCACTTCCAGGAGTTATTGGTGCAATAGTATCATGGCTTTTATCTGCAACAGGTAATGTTATTAATTGGCTTGGTAACAATCTATGGGCTTTGCTTGTGTTTGTTTCCGGGTTGTTGTATGTGGCAGCCAAAGAGTGGTTTAGTAAATCTCGTAAATAAGTAATGCAGCAAGACCTATTACTATGGTACCAACAATTATGGTTGTTTTGTTATCTTCGTGTTCAATCGCTATTTTTTGTATTTCTGGTGAGTTATGCTCCACAGTTTTATGTATTGATGATTTATCAAAGTCAGAGTGTTCCGGTAAAAATTTCTTTGTCGTGGTGCCTTGAAAAGGTTGAATATTTTTTGGTGGCACCGGTTTTACATTTACATCATTATTCAATCCTAATGCTTGTGCATCGGTTGCTATTACAATTTCATTATTGTAGTCTTGTATTATTCCGATTCTTAATTCCATGTCACTTGGAGACATGTACAATCCACTTCCATAGACAAAATTTACTTTACTTCTTGCATATTTTAAGGTGTTTTCATATCTTGAAATTTGACTGGGCAAGTCGATGGGGCTATTTATTGCGTCCTCTACATTTGCTAAAAATTGTTTCTGTGCATCAAATGCTGTTCCAGTTCCCAGTATATCAGTTCTTGTTTGTGATTGTGAACCAAGAATTGCCCAGCAGTATGTTCTTATGCTGTCATTAATTCTTTCTACTCCGGCTCTTGTAAATCCAGATGAACAATCTAGTATAAAAGTAGACCAACTATTGTCAGCCTCAGAGCCTTGTGCAATGTAATCAATGTGATATGTTTTATCACTCTCACAGACTGTAAAACTCATCGTTTTGTTGTCGTATACAGTATTTACCAAAGGATGATAACCAATATTTGTCCAGTAATTATAAATTGTTCCTAGACCATTATTATAGCCTTGTTTCTGTCTCCAGTCTAAATATAAACCAACGTTAAACTCCTTGCATATTCTCTCGTATGCGTTTCGGTTATATGTGTTACTAAACGCATTCCAATTTGAGTCTTGAGGCATTGCTACACTCATCTCAAATAATATTCTTCTAACTTGGTAATAGACATGAAATCGAAATAACGAACCAACCAGAGTATCAGCTTTTAGATGATTGTTAAAATCAATGCCACATCCAGTTGTCGCACACCAAATAGCAAAATTTAACTGATTCTGCCAAAATAACATCCAATCTGTTCCCCAGCGTTGGACTATAGCATCTGATTTGACGTATGGGAGTTTGTATTTTTCAAAGACATTGGGAAATGATGCTTTAAAGTCTTTACCGTTTGATGTAATGACTATGTTTTGATTTATTATATCTATCACTTTCTTGCTGAAAGTATTTAAATAGTGAGCATCTGGGTTATATTTGAATTCTTTAGAAATCATTTTTATTTGTGTTTTTATATATATATATTAAAAAAAAATGTTTCATACAATTTCAAACATAGACAACTCTATTAATTTACAACAGTATATCGATAATAGAGATGGAACTAACCGCGTCGGATTAAAAAGTTTTATATACACTATCGGTTGGTTTAATATTAATCATGAAGTCATAAAGACGCGAAACCCAGATAAAACAGAACATTTACCAGGTGGTCTTTATAACTTTCAAGACTTGGTAGAAGATTTTAAAAAGCTAAATGAAAAGATTATCCTGGACAATATTGTCCAAATTGGTACAGCCATTATACATACGCCAATAGAAACACGAATGTCAAGCGGTCTTTCAAAAATGCTGGGATTCAAGGACAGAAAATGGTTGACAGGTACTACTTTAGGAGATTACCCAATTAATTTAGCTCCTTATAAACAGCTATATGTTCATCTGGAACAAGTTAATACGAGTAGTAATTATTTCAATGGCGCACCAAGCACTATTATAGGGGTTGTGCTTGTAGTAAATAAGCAGTATGGAGATATTGTATATACACGTTTTTATCCTGAATATCACTGTCTTATGAATGGTGCAATTTCTGAATTAAAAATAGAAGTCAGAGATGAGTATGGCAACAAGATAGATAATCGCGGTTTGCCTATGAGTTGTGTTTTAGAAATTATTTAAAAAATATATTTTTATAAAAAAACAAACAATGAGTATATATTGACCAACAAGACCTAAAAAAAACAAAAGACTTAGAGGCTTTAATAAATGATGTTCAAAATTTATATAGGCGAGTTGTGCCTTTTGTTGACCAGTTTAATCATTTAAAAAATAGAGTTGATAATCTTAAATATGGAATTATAACAATATTTGCAGAGGCTAAGGGCCCACTTGTATCAAACAGAATACTTTCATTTGGTAACGGCGGAGCAGAAAAAAATGTGGGGCATGTAATGACACGCCGTGGACGGATTATGGGAATAGGTTTAGCATGTGAACGATTAGTTGGTGACGTAACTGTAATAGTTTCTGTCAATGGTGTTGAACAACCAAATTATGGTATAACGCTTCACATCATTCCACGCAATCATGATAACTTTGATAAACCTTTAGAGATTGGCGCTGGTTCTGTTGTTAACTTTGTATGCAAGGTTGCTAACGCTACAGCTGTAAATACGGTGGCATCATTATTAATTGAATTAATTTAATTTTTTATTTATTAATAAAAAAAAGAAGCAACCGACAGCACCAAGTTTATATCCTGACTTGCCAGTGGAAGACGGACAAAATTGTAGATTACAAAAGATTTCAGAAATTGAAAAAAAGTTAATAACAGAACGAGATATACGTCAGTCACTTTATAAAAAATATAAACGTGGTATTAATATTACAGATGGAATTGACACTACCTTGATATCAGCAGGTGTTATTATGGCTGGGATTGGATTTGTTATTCCAGTTTTGTTACCTTTGGAAATAGCAGCAATAATATGTGGAGCTACAGGTGTTTGTGTTAATTTTATCAGACGCAAGCTTAATGCAAAAGCTCAAAAACATCATGAAATAAAAACTTTGGCAGAGGCTAAGTTAAATAGTATAAAGCAGTTAATATCAAAAGCGTTGAGTGATGCACAAATATCTGAGCAAGAGTTTAAGTTGATTTTAGATGAGTTAGATAAATATTATAGTTTAAAAGAAGACACCAAACAAAAAAAGGCTAAAATAAGTGAAGCTCAAAAAAAAGAACTAGTAGAGCAGGGAAGAAAAGAAGCAATGGCAACCTTACAAAAAGTCTAAAAAGTGTGTAATAAATTGTTTTAGTAATGTGTATGAGTACGATCCACCACCTTTGTATTCAAGGTCAGAAAATTGTTAACTTATAAACAAAATTTTAAACTTGCAATCTTCCGCGTTTGTATTCATTCTTGTTATTACATATGTCTTCACACTTATTAAATAAAAAAAATATATATGTTATAACAATGGAAGTTGATAACAATAAAGCCCGTACGTGTAAATTTTTAAAAGTTGGTTTTCATAAACCATGTATTTTAAAATCTACAATGGATTCGGAGTATTGTAGTTTGCATAAATACAGACAAAAGTATAATCATGTAGTACCTTGTATATTATGTGGAAAGGGCACGTTTGCCAAATATAAAGTTTGTTGTAAGTGTGGTGCAGCAAAGGTTAGAAAAAGAGAGCTTTACTAGGAGGCGAGGAGAGAAGAAATAGTATGTGCAGAGTTCTGTAATATTGAGATTTAAAAAATAAAATAAAAAAGGTTACACATAACAGATCAAGAATATGATAACAGATGCATAAAGTTTTTTAAATTGATTTGAGTCCCGGTAACCCAGCACAATCTAGCACCATGAAACTAAAATGTTATTTCTTGTTGCTGTTTTGAAAACCAGAGGTTGTTATCAAACTCATGCGGTAGAAACAAACATTTTTTTATTCATACTCTATTGTTTTCTGTGTTTAATATAAAAAATATTATAACAAAAATAGAGATAACCATAAATACAAACCCTATGTACTAAAAAAAAAAGAATTTGTCTTCTCCTTATTTACAATCAAGACAAACCCCTCTTTTCGAGCATCAGAGTCAGTATCAGCGCTTTAACACTGACTCTGAGAGCTAAACCTCAGATTTGATTATTTAGCGCTTTTAATAATCAAATCTGGAATCTAACCATACTAGTATAACTAGCATCTCTAAAATGTTTCTTTAGTTTTACACAGATAGATAAGTTAAATTAATTAACTGTATCGCAATACTCACAATCGTAGAAATTATCTAGAGCAATGCCTGAATGCGGAGTAGGCTTTTCTTTTTCTACTTTTGCTTTTTATCTCCATGTTTTTTTAAAACTAAATAGTCTATTCTAATTGCAGTTTTGAATTAATTCAAACTTGTGCTGTCGAAATAGACATTTTTTCATTCATACTCTATAGATTTCTCTGTTTAATATAAAAAATATTATAACAAAAATAGAGGCATTCATATATATGTATTTTGGGTGTTTCTGGCTCAAACTCGAACAGAGCGAGAGCTTTGGGCCAGAACACCCAAAATACATATATATCAAGCCAATTGGTGGCCATCAGCTGACAACACGCAGGGGCGTAGCTTGGCCTTTTTGACGGCATAGGCCCGCAGTTAAAGTTATAATGCTAGGCGGGGGGGGGGCATGTCTGCCCCCCCCCACCCACCCACCCCCCCACCCCCCCACCCCCCGATTTTTTTAAAATGTTAAAATGCATTAGGTGCGTGCTGACGTATATTTTAGACTTTAAGAAGGGTAAAGATTACTAAACAAATATATGAAAATTATATGTTATGGTTACTACGCCGCCTATACAGCCCCGCCCCCACCCCCCACCCCGATTTTTATTGCATTTTTGGAATTTTTAATTTTTCTATTTTTGAAAATTAGGCGTACGCCAATGACACGTAGTCTCGTATTGCATACACGTGTTGGTATTTTCGTTAAACTTGGTAGGCCTACTAATATTATAAAATCATAGACCTATGTAAACTCTATTTATATCCATGGTGATTATCACTGATTCGAATGGGTGATATCACACATTCAAAATGAATGGGCGATATCACCTATTCTAATCAGTGATATCACCTATTTGAATCTATTCGAAAGGGTGATATCACTGATTCGAGTAGATGACGACAACAATAAGAACGATATTTTTATTCGTGACGAATTCTTACCGAGATCTCGCAATAACTACGAGACTTTACGTTAGTTTTCTTTCACTTCATTGTTTTGTAATTTTCAAGTTTTTCTGTTAGTAAACGCAGATAAAAGAACCTAGCAAGTAAGTTGTATACCTTCTTCCTCTGTTTGTTTTATAGAATACAAACCAACTGACTTTTTATTATGACTTAAACTCCAATTATTTTGTAGAAGTTGCATAACTCTGATGAATATTGTCGGCACGTGTGGCTTTGATATTTTTTGTCGTTGAAAACAGAAAAGTTAATTGTGAATTGAAAAGTCTGTATAAAATGTATACTTTCAACAGTTTTCTAACGGTTTTTTGTTAAGAAACAACAAAATATTGCATAACTGATAGTTCACTTGTTTATTTTACTTGTTTGTGTTTAAATGTCAAAATTATATATTTTATGATCATGATGACGAATTTTGTCATTGAAAAAAACATGACTCATGCGGTGTCAGACCGGTGAAAATCAGCCCATTGAACACAATCCAATATAGGCTATATTTGGAGATCAGTCACAAGTTCCACAACATTCGGTCGCTTAAATACACTTTCATTCTGTGTATTAAAACACATTTGGCTAGCAAACTGTCCCATATCTGGAATAAAACACGATTCAGTTTTTCAACATTTCGCGTCATTCATTCACACCATGCGTATTTTGAAATAAACATCTGTCAAATCCACATCTCTACCTAACCTCTGTGCTCATACTCTCCAAAAAAATAATCCTGACAAACACAGTAAAATACTTACTATTCATGACAACAGACATACTACTTTAACCTCAGGTTAGACTTAACAATGAAATAGAAACTAATCTTGGGAAAAACACATGCAAACTAGAAACTTTGGATTCTTTCAAGGAACTATTTCAGCACCCTACGACCCGGAAGTACTTCCTGACTGGTCTGACACCTGAATGAGTCCGACATTTGTCAAAAATAGTTATCGAATACATCTAACTGACCAATAAGGTTGACCAAATGGAAAATCAGATGCTTTTGCAAGGACCTATTATCTTTACGGTTCAACTCCTGCATGCAAAGAACCATTCGGCTAATAGAAATCAAGGATTTTAAGATGCGTTATTCATAATTTTTCATTGCAGAGACGTTGAGATTTTATCTTATTTTCAGTAGGTGATAAAATTTGTGTTACTCGGTTTTTATCCTTAGGTTCTATAGTAAAATAAAAATCTTTGACCAAGTAAAAAGATGATAATTTTCAAGATCATCGCGTACAAAATTTACAGGTTCTCAGGCTTTCGATACAAAGTAAGACTCCTCCTAGAGTCGCGTCATGTCAAAATGTCAGTACCGATATATTTTCAGATTTTAGCCTCATACGGTACCTTAAAATAATAAAATTGATATTTATTGTAAGAATTGTGATCTATTACCTTTTGCCACTTAAAGACACTTGAGAGCCTACTTAAGTGCTTTAGTGCCACTCCAAATCACTAGGACCCCAAAATTCCACCCTAAAACACACACATTCTATTTCAATTGCAAAAAAAAACATGTTCTGTTGTAAAATTCAAAAATTTAAGATCAGCTTTTTTTTTTATCACTCAGCTGCAAGCTTTCACAGGAAAAAATCAACTGGATTTGGCCATCAATAAGAAAAATGCATTTTGTCCATCTAGGTGTCAGACCGGTGAAAATCATACCATTGAACACAATGCAATATAGGCTATATTTGGAGATCAGTCACAAGTTCCACAACATTCGTTCGCTTAAATACACTTTCATTCTGTGTATTAAAACACATTTGGCTAGCAAACGGTCCCATATCTGGAATAAAACACTGATTCAGGTTTTCAACATTTCGCGTCATTCATTCACACCATGAAATAAACATCTGTCAAAACCACA
Source organism: Cyrtodaria siliqua (assembly GCA_037043455.1). Taxonomy (NCBI): domain Eukaryota; kingdom Metazoa; phylum Mollusca; class Bivalvia; order Adapedonta; family Hiatellidae; genus Cyrtodaria; species Cyrtodaria siliqua. The sequence continues at coordinate 112,412 of JAWPHD010008155.1, forward strand.
TCTCTACCTAACCTCTGTGCTCATACTCTCCAAAAAAATAATCTTGACAAACACTGTAAAATACTATTTATGATGACATACATACTAATTTAACCTCAGGTTATATTTAACAATGAAATATAAACTAATCAGGGTTCCGGAAATACGGTTGCCCGACGCCCCGGGCAAGTGGATTTTGGGTGCGGGCAAGTGACCTTCGCAAATCTGGTTGCCCGCCACTTGCCCGACGGACATTTCCATTCCAGAACAAATCAAGTGACAAACTAGCCATATCAGAATTTCATTTTGGTAACTGAATAAAACTTGCCGTTGTTTTTCGCCGCTAGCGAGTGTTAATAAGATCAAACAACTTTCGGTACAAATCAACAATCTCGCCCCCAGGCAGCTTGATTTGTGGCATTATTTCAATAAACAACCTAATTAACCCACACGCGCATTTTACACCGTTTGAAAACAACAATCCTGACACGACCGTCAGACGTGTGTCCATCGGCCAATCAAATCGCGGCAATTATGTCCGTGACCTTCCAACCATAAATTCAGAAATCTCTGAACGTCATTTGGGCCTTCCACCAATCAAATCAGAAAACTCTTTCTTAATTTGCAAATTTAATGTGTCAAAATAATGATTGACAGACGCACGTGATGTTATGTTTTCGTTTAGATAATTTTGCCGAAGATTTTTTCGTAACGAAAATACATTTCTTTTACTCGAAGCACTCGTTTACCAATACGCTTTTATGAGGTATTTGGTGTATTTCATTGATATAATCTGTAATTAAACGTATATGGAAGTGCATACTACACAAATAAGTTGCAAAACTTAGCAATATGCGCATGTCATGGGTTTTCGCGATTTCAGAAAAAATCACGGAACTTTTTCTCAAGTTCTGAACTTTAGCTTTTTATAAATAAGGTTACTGCTACTACTGCTTAAACAATTCCTTGGGAACCCCTGTTCTTGCCTCTTGCTTTCATATAATTCTCTTTAGTTAAAATACAAAGCCGTAGGAACGTTTCCATGGTTGCAGAAATTGGGGGCCAAGTGAATATTTCTAATAACGTTTTTGTCGCACATTTAAATGAATACAATAGCTTCTTTTTCTTCTGTCAACTGGTTAATTGTACACACTGACATTAAAAGTTCCATACACTAGCTGCCAAGCATTTTTTTTTGGATGGTCATCAAAAATGATGGGGTTGTGTGTGTGGTGATTGGTGGGGTGGGAGGGCGGAATAAAATGAGGTTGTATACTGTCTCATCATTTTATGATTTAAGTAACACAAAGATGTAATAGACACAAAAGAAGAAAATGCAACCATTTGATTTTTTTATATGAATAAATACAATGTATTAACTAATACATTCTCCCTCCCTTTTCTAACTAAGTATAATGGTCCAAATTATGCGGCGGTCTGTCCAGTTTAACACGAATAATGGTCAGCGTCAATTTTTGGGGCAATTAAGTGTTCTTAGATGTGGGGCAAGTGACATTATGGGCAGGGCAAGTGACTTTTGAAAATCCACTTGCCCTGCCCTGGGCAAGTGTATTTTCAAAATATTTCCAGAACCCTGCTAATCTTGGGAAAAACACATGCAAACTAGAAACTTTGGATTCTTTCAAGGAACTATTTCTGCACCCTACGACCCAGAAGTACTTCACGACTGGTCTGACACCATGCATCATGAATCAGTCACTTTTTTTTTTTAATATATTTTAAGGAAATTAATGACCATCTGATAACAAAGAGTTTCGGCCAAGTGCTTAGAATACATGCCTCTAGACTTCGATTCCCATGCGCGTCATGTCTTGAGTTTTCAAACGCACTCTCACTGTTATACATGACAGACCTTTTTGAAGTTAATTGGAAAATATTTAATCCATATTAACCACTTGAACGAGGAAAGAAAAACAAGAATAATGCCGTTTGAATTATAAAAAAAAAATTGTAATAAAAGCGTTGCTGCAGTGTAAACTCTTGGATTTTTATCTGCCAGTTTTTGTGTGTAAACAGCCTAAGTCATCAGCTGAAATGTGTATTGCGCTCTACTATGCTTTACTTTTAGGCATTGCAGTAAAATAAAAATAAATGACTACTTGAAAGAACTTTCCAATGGTATATGACCGGAGCTTCTCATCGGATTATTTCTTTGTAAAACTAGGCCTCAAAGTTGATCCACTTTGACCTTGATTTAAAAATAGAATGAATCAAAACAGATCCATTGAATTTTTTAGTCATATATTACCCATAGTTCCGTGTAACATTATCATCTAATTTGAATAATTGATTTCATTGGTTATTCAAAGAAAACACCATTACATCACAAGCGCCCTTCTGCCAGGAGCTAAAAAATAGCCAGGGCCCTCACGCTACTTTGGGGGAAGGGGCCCGCAGCCCTCAGAAGGGGGAATTTTTGTAACTGGGGGGAATTTTTACAACAAATAAAAAACTCTGTTTGATTAACACGTTTCACTTTATTAACATACATTCGTCAACCATCTGGTTCTTTTTCTGATAAAAAAACTCCACTTAATAACCATCAATGGCATTTTTTCATCGGAGATCCACATTAAAAGTCAACCCTTCTCTTCTTTTTATCCCGAAAAAAACCTATTGCCCTGTCCAGTTGGGCATCTGGTTGAGTCAGTGCCCGATAATAGTTAAAACGTCCTGTGCACGATAAACAGTCTAAAACCAGTCTAATAATAATCAAAACGTCTTTTTCTAACCGGTAAACACGACATCGTGAGCATATCGTCTTGAAAATCGGATTTTTTTTTAAATTTTTTTTTTAAAAATTTCTGGGGGGAAAAAATATCAATTTTTGGGGGGAAAAAAGATACTTTTCAGGTGGGGGACTGCCGCCGAATAACGGCGGCAGAAATGACCAAATGAGGGCCCTGATAGCCAACGGGTTTTCTGAAATCCGTTTGTAGAGAGAGCCATATCCTGTCACAATGTACACATCATAGATTTTGCTGAACTTCTGCGTTGATCAGTGAAACAAAGAACCTTTAAAATATTCCATGGAAGCAAGACTGCCTCGATAATCAGAATTAACCTTATTAAGTGTGTGCTGTATCATAAGAAAGGAAGATGAAGTAATGAATTATGACATATAAAAAATGTACTCTGGCAGGTTGTAAGGCGTATATAAGTAGAACTGACCATTTGTCAGACTTGTAGACAAATGATTATATGGTGTGTTGGTGTGACTGTTATGTACAGGGAAAGAACAAATGATAATTACTTTTGCTTTTTTTGGATGCTATTAATCTAACGTTCTCTATTTTTAGGAGTTGATGAGTCAAAAAGCTGAAAAACCGTCATTGTCAGGTCAACGCTTGAAGACCAGGAAAAGGGGTAATTATAAAGCATTTACTGATACTTGTCGAATTTTCCTGCTATGTCTAGAATTTGATGATTTGTAAACAACCATAAAGATTAAGTTTAGCAATAGATCTGATCAGGCCAAATAAAATTATACCTGAGTTTACTGTAACCCGACCGACCCGCTGAAAACACCCCCGACTCCTTTTTTTTTTTTTTTTTTTTTTTTTTTTAATATGTTCACGCTATCACGGCCGACTCATGTGCTCATTGTCCTGCTGTTGGAACTGACCCACTTCCGGACTTGCAAAAAATAAAATTAAACTGTTTTACCCCTTTGCAATAATTGCAAGTGATTGGGAAAAGAGCCAGTTGTTGCCATGCCTTTTGGGAAACAATAACACATACACAATTTCATATTGTTATCTATTGTAGTTTTTAAAATACCACATTTTCCCATTCATCAAAGCTCATCGCCACCTTAAATTAACTTCGCCAAAAAATAAAAAAATAAAATAAAATGCCTACCTACCTACCCAATTTTTTTCAGCAATGTTACAGTAAACACAGGTATAATTTTATTTGGCCTCATAAGATACAGAGAAATTTAAATCAGTTTTAAAAAAAAAATGAGAAAGTATTTTATAATTTGGCACTGCTATTGACAATCTGTTGTATATTGTTGGTTGTATTAACGTCTTGTTATTATAGATACATTGTGTATATTCAGATGAAAAAGAAAAGTACGACCCTTCTGCATTCCGCGATGCTGTTATCCAGGGTATCAATGACACTGGAGCAGATTTAGATCAGGTAATTAATTGTGTACACTCAAGTCTATGTGTTTCTTTTTGGCAGTTTTTGAGACCGAATTTCATTCCTTAATGCAAAAAAGAATAGTTTTTTGGCAGTTGGAAAGAAACTATCCTCAATTAAAGAAATAAATATCTAACATTAGAATTAGTGAAGTAACATGGACATGAAATAGGGTTTAATGTCCTGTTGACACATTGGGTTATATTGGGCCGCTGAAGTAGACACTGAAGTCTTAGTACATGTATGTGACATGCAGTGCTCACGCTACCATACGCCATGGTCGCCATTTGCGATTATTTTATAATACTGTCGATTAATTTAAAGAAATGTCGACAAGAAATGGCGATTATTTTTTTTTAATGTTTTTTTTAAATTTTTCGTATAATTGTCTGTTTGACACCACAAGTAATAAATGACCGCAATAAAAATTACATAATCCGTTCACGCCTCCTGTAATGTCGCCACACGCTTATCAATTATGTTAATTCCCTTAATTGGCACGTCTTTGTCGGATAATTGCATTGTTGATACATGCAAACATCATTTGATTAATGGACCGAATAGCCAATCAGATATGCTCTTATTTGTTATCTTTCGGGCGATTGACCAATCAGACAATCCGTTACACATTCCAACAGTAGGTACAGTTTCCTGTTTGTTTTTCTGTACACAAACTACGAAGAAATAAAATTAATTTGTGTTAGCCGACAATGGCGGTCTAATTGCACGCACTATTATGAATATAGGCGCTACTTTCACCTGCATTAATAGCTATCCCATCATGATCCCGATGGCAGCAAACTCCCATGTGTATTGTGAACTGTGAAAACACTTGCAATAAAGTAATTAAAACATTGAAACAATAAGAAGTTTGAATATTGTGCCTGGCTTCGTGTTGGCAGTTTTAGTTTGTCACAACTTTGAGATCGACAATTAATGACATAAAACTACATTATCCTACTATTATGGTTGTGTTTTCTTTCCCCTTTGATAAGAAGGACCATTTTTGGCATTCATGATGATGCACATTAATGCATGAAAAAAGTTCGTAATTGATGGTATTTCAATTAAATGTTTGAAATTTTCGGGCCATAAATGTGCAGTGTCATAGTACTTCGGATGGTACATACTTTCGTGTTTTTTTTTACATAATCGAATAAGAAAAAACTGTCCTTTACAAATACATGTTGGTGGAAAGAAAAACGATATATAGATGAATAAATACAGATACATGAAGTAGATTTCTATTCATTATTTAATCCATCATTCTTTCTTTCATCAATGTGTAAGGAGTTCCTGGAATCCTGCTTTTAAATGAATTCTAGTCTAGGCTCCTACTTCTTTCACTTGGAGAAAGTGGTGACAATAGGAAAAATTTAGCCAGAGGATATAGTCTTATAGTCTAATAAAACCTGATTGAAAATTTGGCTCTTACGACTGACCAAATTTTCTTACGCATTAAAGTTGGCTATTATTTTCTTAACTAAAAATGTGTGTCTATTAACTTAAAATAGGCAGTGTGAGCCTCACTGGACATGGTCGTGCATCATCATGTAACACATGCTAGTATGTGACATGGTCGTGCATCATCATGTAACACGTGCTAGTATGTGACATGGTCGTGCATCATCATGTAACACGTGCTAGTATGTGACATGGTCGTGCATCATCATGTAACACGTGCTAGTATGTGACATGGTCGTGCATCATCATGTAACACGTGCTAGTATGTGACATGGTCGTGCATCATCATGTAACACGTGCTAGTATGTGACATGGTTGTGCATCATCGTGTAACACGTGCTAGTATGTGACATGGTCGTGCATCATCGTGTAACACGTGCTAGTATGTGACATGGTCGTGCATCATCGTGTAACACGTGCTAGTATGTGACATGGTCGTGCATCATCGTGTAACACGTGCTAGTATGTGACATGGTCGTGCATCATCATGTAACACGTGCTAGTATGTGACATGGTCGTGCATCATCATGTAACACGTGCTAGTATGTGACATGGTCGTGCATCATCATGTAACACGTGCTAGTATGTGACATGGTCTTGCATCATAATGTAACACATGCTAGTATGTGACATGGTCGTGCATCATCATGTAACAAGTGCTAGTATGTGACATGGTCGTGCATCATCATGTAACAAGTGCTAGTATGTGACATGGTCGTG